>CM031243.1:411396058-411456857 GCA_018340775.1 Taxus wallichiana var. yunnanensis | reverse complement strand
CAACCAGCCATGACAAACATTTTCTATGATCTTCTTCATGATATCATGAAGACTTATGTTGATGATTTTTTTTTGACAAAAGTTAAGAAATGTGGTGATCACCCCGAGGTGTTTGCATCATTCTTTCACGTTTAATTGAATATGACATAACAATAAATCCATATAAGTTCTTATTCAACATGACAGGAGGTAATTTGTTAGGTTATATCATCTCTTCCTGAGGCATTGACGTCAATCTAGTGAAAAATTGATTAGTTTTGGAGATATCCCCGCCCTTAGATGAGTCGAGCATCTGGATATTTCTTAGGAAAGCTTAGGGTAATTCGTGAGGTTTATCCTCAACTTAACGTATGTCATTCACCCCATTAAAAACTTACTGAAGAAAGAGTAGAAAATATTTGGCGACCGAATGTCATGAGGCATTTGAGTCTGGGTAAGTGCAGGAAGTTGATGGACAAATATAGGGTCATCCGTGGACATCATATTGCAAATAACAACATAATATCAACTTGTAGGGATTATTAGCAATAAATACACTCAAAATTAGACAAAATTATATTGATATGAATCGTAGCATCTGGAATCTAGTTTCTAAAATACTAATTTTTGTAAAAAATGGACAAAATTAGCTATATTAAACACTCAAAATTCAATGACTTGGTATTTTTTTTTTTAAAAATGCCGATAAGATTATAGTCCGTTTGCCCACAATTTGGATGACCAAAAATTGATATATATTTTTTTCCTTTAGTGAGAAGTTATATGCCACTATCTATCTTGGGATGGATTTTATTTTGTATTTTTTTGAGTAATATTTTATTTTTTATGATTTTTTCCGTGAAAGTGGTATGAAAACATAAAGAAAACATAGCACTTTCCGTTTGCCGCCATAACTTCATAAAAAAATATTGAAATCAAATAATTTTTTTTGAACATGTATATAATTTCACCACGGTTGGGATGGTATAAGTTTTATCACATTCTGATAAGTGAAATAAAATTTGCAATCTTAAACGTAGACATAAACATTCACAGGAAAAAGTGTCTTAAAGACCTACTATTAGTAAAAAATTATAAAATGATATTTATCCTCTTCTATTCACTTTAAAATTAGTATTTCTACAAATATAATAGTCTCCCCTACGCAATGGTACCATTTTTATGACATAGTTTTTACTTTTGGCATGGTTCAAGTCCGCGGAAGACTAAATTTGATGTTTTGTTGTTTTTAATGTAAAATTCAGGATTTGATGTCCACTTAATTGTCCCCCAACTTGGTGCACTTACCCGTCTGTTGGCAGCTTTCTCATGTCGTCTCCTATGCTCACGCCACTAAAATCTAACCATCCTTTAATTTTATACTATCAATCCACAATGTCTTGATAGTGTGCGTGTTCGCACAAGAGGACGATGATGGCCATGGCTTGAGCCATATATTTCATTGTGTAATTCTCATTATGAGAGGCCATATAGTCTCTTCTTGATTATGAGATGTGATACACGCAATCAAATAAGGAGTGATTGGCTATAGTTTTCACAACAAAGAGGTTAAGACACTACATGCTTAACCAAGAGACACGAGTAATAGTCAAATCAAACAAT
The DNA here is from genome assembly GCA_018340775.1 of Taxus wallichiana var. yunnanensis. Classification (NCBI taxonomy): domain Eukaryota; kingdom Viridiplantae; phylum Streptophyta; class Pinopsida; order Cupressales; family Taxaceae; genus Taxus; species Taxus wallichiana. The sequence goes on along the minus strand of CM031243.1, from coordinate 411,455,255 downwards.
GAGTTGCGGATGTTATTAACTCAAGTTACCTTATCAAAAAAAGGTGGACCATTTTATTACATTGATAAGTTAGTTCAAACTCATCTTTATCAATCAAAATTTTTTAAGGGATGAGATCATCGCGATTGGTCGGCGAGATAATCCAATAGATTGTGGGGAATTAGTAGATCTATGGATTTCCTGATGAATGCATGTTCCTTATAGAAACAAAGCCTCCCATTGTTTTGTGTCCATGATATACCAATATTTCCAATCACATTATGGATCAATCATACCCTAAGGGACCACCCCAAGTGAAAGGCAGAAGCTACATGTCATAGTCGCTTGAAGTGCACGTAATAGTAGAAGAATTTATCTACCACGATCCTTCAATGGCATGATTTTGAGATGCGTTGATGAAGAAGAGTTAGATAAAATTCTCTTTATATTCCTGTTGGTTCGAAAATCATCACCTGGGCAGATTTATGGATAAACGAAAGTCAGCGTGCGCAGGGCATAGCCCTTCTTTGAGTCGTGAGCAAAGTGAAACTCGGTTTATTGCTATTCTACCTAGGCAGAATGCAGTGCAAGTCTCACAATATTCTACCTTCGGGGATTTGGGATCTCATCACGGTAGGTGTATTTCAGGTGTGAGGAGAAAAGAAAGGAGGGAAGACGGAGGAAAGATCAGATCCGAAGGGAGAAAAGAAATGAATTCCAAAGCGAGAAGTAAGGGTCAAAAAGTCTATGGTTTGGGTAGGTAGTAAACAGAGCCGAACCTACTTGCATGTAGACGGATAAAGCAATATGCGATGAATAAATGACAACAAAGTAGAAGCAAATCCAAGAACAATCACACAAATCTAACATAAGAAAGATCGACATAAAAACACATGTATTTAGCACAAAGTCTAAATATATTGTATTCATTGTTTGTTTCTGTTACAAAGAGTTCAAAATCTTCTCCTTACTTCTATTTCTCATCTAAAAAGTATTCACCTCCCGAATACAACAAGTATTCGAGTATTTATAGAAGAAGGAGAAGAAGGAAGGCAAAAAGGAACCAACCACCTATTTACATAATATCTACAAAATATCTCAAAGTCATGTTGAATTTTGACAACTTGATGGATGACATCATCCCATGGTGCAACATGGATGATGTCATCATTTGTGCCAACATACTTTAGACATTTACAAAAAGAAAGTCGAAGAAGAGAGAGAAATTATTCATCGTCGTCATCCCGCGGCTGAAAGGGGGGATCCTGCTTCTGCTGCTACTCAGGTGACGAGATGTGGAATTGGGCACGGTATTCCATGAACTTGCTGATCATGGGCTCTAGTTGATCTGGAAGGATCCTTGTGTCACTCAGTGATAGCCTCACAAGTCTCCTACTCGTCTGTGAGCTTCTCTGGGAGTTTGGAATATTCATTCTCTGCTTCTATTAAGAACCCGATGAAGTCCCGATAGGCCAGCAGGTTATTGATGGATTCTACGTCAAAAGTGACCTCTGGCCCCAGCCCTTGCGAAACGATCTCCTTGAAGATCTGAATGGTTTCGTCAACCTTCCTTAAGGTGAAAGAAGGAGTAAGCAACCCTGGAGACATCGTTAGAACAATTTGTTCCATCTGATGCATTGCGTCCAGGGCTTCTTCCTTTACCTTATCAATCTTTTCGAGGATGAATTCCAATTGATCCATCCAGTAATCCAGAGTGGAAAGGGTCTTATTGAGGGCCCTGGGGTGACCAAAAACACCAAACTTGACCAGATCTTCGATTGAACAGTTGAACATTCATTGAAAGGTCTCATGCTGCAGCCTAGCATGGTCTAGCTCTTCGGATATGGGTCCTGCTAACGCCTGGAGCTCTTTATTCACCTTTTTTATGTTTAGATACAAATCAGTGAACTTGGCGATCACTCGTTCACTATCTTTGAGGATCTGGCTCCTCCAGTGGAAACTGCCATACCTTGCTCGCCGATCTTTGCATATTCATTAATTTTATCTAGACTCGAGGCTCGGGAGTTTCGGGTGTAGTTGTGGGAGGTGTGTGCCCATCTTACGTAAGGCGTGGAGCGAGATGTTTATTTCACTCTTTCGAGTAGCCTTTTTCTCTTCTTTTGCTTCTTGGAAGCTTCTGCAGAAAGGCGTCAGCTGCAGATAGGGCCTCTCCCAAAGGCTTTGAGAAGATGTCCCCATTGTGACTTGAGTCCTTGTATAATTTATCGAAGATAGATCCTTTTATCTTTCGGAGGATTAGGGTATGCGATCTCCATTACCCTCTCTCCCGAAGCACTCGAGAGAAGCATGTGATAGGCTTTGCTTCTTGCCCCCTTTGATGGGATAACGGAAAATTCCATCGATGCGATGGGAACTTTCCTTTTCTGTTGACTTAGGTGTTGGGAGATCCAAGCTGAACTTAGGGGAGAAGGACCAGAAATAGAGAAGGGGGTAGGCAGCTGCAGTAGTAGAAGGGAAAAACGTGGAGACACGTGGTGGCGGCATAGAGAGAAAAGTCGAGGAAGTGCTCACGGGAGGAAGGGATACTGTAGGGGAGGAAGACATAGGAAGGGGAGGGAGCTCAGAGATGAGGGAAGAAATGGAGGGGGACAGGTCCGCGAGAGAAGAGAAGATGGACAAGAAGCAGGAGGAATGGTAGAAGAAGGGGGAGAGGACACGACCAAAGGGATGGTCGCTTGGGTCACTCAAGGAGGGGAAGGAGGAGAGGGAGAAGGGACAGAAGGGACCTCAATTGTTATAGTCGTGGCCACATCCTGAGTGGATATGCATATAGGAACATCTTCCGCCGCTTCTTCTTGAGCTTTCAGATTTCAACCCATTCTTGTGAAGCGGAAGGAGGGCTTTCAGGAGCTTCCTCTTGGGTGGAACTGGATTCACCCTCTATTCCTTTTCCCTTGCCTTTTGGCTATTGTTTTGATCGAGGAGGTGCGTTACCCAACAGAGAGGTTGTGAAATCAACTCCGAGGTAGATGAGCCCATTCATTCGGCACCAATGCTCATTACTCTACGAGTTTCTTTGACCCTTTCCTCTATATGTCCTGGGTGCTTTAGTTACATCAATTCTTTGCGAAAGGCCAATCGTCCCCACCTGTGTCAAGATACACTTGATCCACTTCTTGCTCAGTAGTTTGGTAGCCTTTGGGGACGATGGCCACCCCGTACTGGATGATTTCTGCTAAGGCCAAGCGAGAATGGTCCTTCCTCCTGAGCTCAACCTCATGATATATATCGATGTAGATATCTTTGATCTAAGGGATGTGGATCGGGTCAAGCTTAGCCCTAGGCAGACAATTTCTTGGGTCGAAGGTGGGCCTTGCTGGGAAGTTATGTTTCAAATTCAGCAGCTCCAAGTTCTGTAAACATGTCTTTTGCCTTGTGGTGAGTGAGACATGTATACCTACCCACTGTGAGGGGGAAAGGAGTTCCACCCTTCTTTCTCTTGAGACACTTCTCATGGTAGGTGATTAGCTGCCTCGACAGCTCCAATAGGATTAACTTGGGACCAGCATACCTTGGTAGTTTAGTTGGTTCCCCCAAGAAGTTAGCCGCCCTTAGATAAGTGAATGTGGGGAATTGAGTGAACAGGGCCCCCCATTTCTCTGTGGCTGCCACGATGCTCTTGATCGTGTGACCATGAGTCATATTTGGCCTCAAGAGGCAAATGATGCCGTAGAAGAAGGCATCGTTGATCTTTGTAAATTGGGGGATGCTATTTTCCAGCCTTCATTTACGGATAATATTCATATATTTTAACACAGGAGCCAAACCTCGCACCGCATTAGAGCTGGATAATTTCTTTCGGAAGTGCAGAGTAAACAATGTAGGAATTCATGTAGAACTTCCTGTTATGGAAAGTTGTTGTAGTTGCTCGATATCATGTCTTATGATTTCGCCCACTCAAAGCATTGATCGGGCACATTTTTGTTCATTGTCTCCAAATACCGCAGCATCCATTTGTGAAAATAATGGGTGTCAGGAAGCCCAAAGACTCTGCTTAGGAATGTAATGGAGTCACCAGTTCCTCCGAGAAGCCATCTGCGATGAATGACCTATGGCCACTTGAGTCACCACCTTTTTTTTTTCAGATATACCTCGTTCATGAGCTGCATACAGTGTGATCTTCATTGTCGTCCTGTGCCTCGACGCATTTTCTTCGGTGATAGCCACAAAGTGCCGGTGGTGACGGATGCCGAGCATTATTTCAAAATGGCGGGAAGTGAGGTTGATTATAACCTCACCCTTCTCATTGTGGACACATCTTGTGTCTTTGTTGTAGCATCGGGCAACTACCATCATAAATTCATTATTAAGCTGACCTTTTAGGATTCCTCCAAAGAAGTGCAGGCAGCCGCCTATCAATTTGTCCATCCAAGGAATTTGTGTGACCTTCCTGGTTCTAGTCCTAGAACTCCTCCATATCAATGTGTCCGAGCTCTGAGTCTCTGATATCTAGATCACACTCTACCTGGGACTCGGGCATTCTGACCCTCTGATATTTATACTTCATTTCTTCTTCCGTGAGCTTGGCCTTGCCTTTAGATTTGGCAGGTCTCTTGCTTGATGTTGACATATGTTCTTCTAAACTTAGTTGCTGATCTGCAAGAATAAGAAGTGAAACCCAACACAAGAAATTCATGTCAGCTGTTTGATTTTCCATTGAAATGTTGACAGAAGAAAGAGTTAGAGATTTTAAGGCCTCAGGGCGCATGGCGCATGGATACTGCAGGTTGCATTCTTTGTTGTTGTAAGCACAAGTGCCCTGCACCATATGTATGCATTTTGTAAAGGGCACACATATTTTTCATGTTACACGGGTGTAGGATGCGCCAAAGGGTGCGAGCTTATTGCGTGTAACATCATTTTTCATGCGCCATAGGGGAACTTGGCGCGGCGCATGGAAGGTCTACACAACATGATGTTGTTGCAATGATGGATGCGCCTGTGGCGCCGATTTATCAAAGGGTACTTCTTGGCGCATATTTAGTTGGTGTTCCATACAAGTAGGAAGTGCCAAAGGGCGCATGGTTTTGAAATGTTGCATGCAAGTTTCGTGTGCCAAGAGGGCACAGGGAAAGTGGTCAGCAAGTGAAGTGAAGGGAAGTGCCATTTATGAGGGCGCGATTTCTCTTTATGTTGCGAGAAGAGGACATGCGCCATTGGTGCAGCAACCGTAGAGTTATGTTGCGGGGATGATGGATGCGCCAATGGAGGAAATAACAACCTCTAATTTTCAAGCCATGATTCTTTCTTGAGGGATTTGCATGTGGTTAAGCTCCTTTTATAGGGTTTTTGGGTTATGAAGAAGCTTTATTCAGAGAGTTCCAAGCTATTTTTCAGGACAGAGTTTCCTCTACCAGCAGATCTGGAAAGAGGGGGAAGAATATGTGGAAGAATGGAAAAGACAAAAAAGGAAGGGGGAGTTCATGATTTCATAGTCTTTCCAATCCAATCCATACCAACAAGCAAACAAAGAACCAAAGCACAAAACACACAAAAGAAATGAGGACCTCTTACCCGGATATAATGAAGAAATGTGCAAACGGGTCCACAAAGCGATTGAAAATGACAGGCAGTGTTGGCGGTCAAACAAAGAAAATCACGTGATTTGTGTCGGATGATAATGACAATGCAGACGCACCTATTTATAGGCGAGGTAGTAATAAATGTGCCACCAAATTTTTCAAGTGGTGCATGAAAAGCACTGTCGACACAAGAAAACATGTGCCCCGTGGCGCACCAAAATGCTTGTCAACACAAAGTTATGTGCACCTTTGGTGCACCGGAAGTGGTGTTGACAGAGGAATATGTGCGCCATTGGCGCACCAAAAAGTGGCGCAACAAATGTTCTGTTGACAGGAAGGCGCATGCGCCTTGGCGCATGCAAGGAAGACTCAACATAGTGAGGCGCACCAAAACACCTATTGACACGAGAAAGCATGCGCCAAAGGATTTAAAGGGGGCGCATCAAAAGTTTATGTTGCATAGTCATTATGTGTGCCCGACCAAAAAAGACCAAAAATGGCTAAGTTCGGAAAACTAGATTTCCCGGGAAGGGATTTTGCAAACATTAACGCAAGGATCCTGACGAGGGACTGGAACAAAATTTGGTAAGGTTATCAATAAAATTGCCCTTGCCAATTTTTTTACGGGATAACAATTCCACAATGGATTATTTGGTGATCACTTGAGGAGGAAATGCAAATAGTTTGTAAGATATATCACATGGGCTACTTAAGGCCCACCCTAGAACATGACATTGTAGAATATGTATGCGGGTGCAAAAGTGTCAAGAGTTCTTACATGAGATACACATTCGTACTCTAGGATCTACTCAAAGCTGATCATTACACCTGACCCTTCTTTGCTTTGGGTCTTGATTTGATAGGGAAGTTCTCTCCCTCATCGTCGGATGGCCATAACTTCATTATCATGGCCATAGAGTATGTTATGAAGTAAGTTGAGTTGATGCCTCTTACGACTAACCTAGATCTGTAATTGTTACGTTTATCTTAAACCAAATCATTTATAGGTACGGTGTCCCAAAAGTCATTATTTCAGATAATGGAATGCATTTAAAAAAATGAAGAGGTGCGTGAGTTGTGTGTACAATTCAAAATATCCCACCACATAGCCTCTTTATACTATCCTCAAGCCAATGGACAGCTGAGGCTATGAACAAAATGTTGAAGTTCATTCTCCTTAAGACTTTAAGGAGAATAAGAGAGATTGGCATTTAAAGTTATTTCCAGCCTTATGGGCCTATAGATTTTGGTACAAAAACCTACGTGGATGACCTCATACTCTTTATTTTTGAGTTATGTGGTAGTCTTACCATTAGAAGTAGAGCTACCCATTCTTTGTATACATTTACAAGGTATTTTGGACTAAGAATCATATTGAGAAGCACGATTGATCAAACTAAAAAACTATTGATGAAGCTCAGCTTAGAGCATAACAACATCACCAAGTTTATGCTAACAAGATGTGTCGCCAATATAACAAGAAATTGTATGAATGTGGAATATAGGTAGGAGACCTAGAAGATCGAGGCTTGATAGTCGTATCGATAAAAAGGTTAACAAAGGAAGGAAGTTCACACGAAAATGGTTACGACCATACCGAGAGTAATGTAATACTATAAGAATGGTGCGTACCACCTATGTAATCTAGATGGTGAATAATTTAGACAATTAGTTAATTCACTTCACCTCAAATGCTTTTATGTATAGTTCATTTGCATTCCCACATCTGTACATTATTTCATTTATATTATCTATCATTTGCATTATCATCTTGTGAAATTTTGAAATGAGAAACTTAATTTTCAAGCAAATTTTAAAACTTTCAAATATTGGAAAAAAATTTAATCATATCTCTTCAAGTATCCATTTTATCATCTCTAAATTATTTAATCTCTTTATCATTTCAGATACGTAGATGTAATTTTGACATTGATCCTACAAATACTTGCACACTTAGAAATGTTCATGGTTTCTTCTAGCTCAGTGTCTTTTCCCATATTCTATACTAGAAGCTTCTTGATGTAACATCTTTCCCTAAAAATCTCTCTTTCGGTAAACAATCTAAACATTTCACTCGGACCTCTTGTTCACCTATCTCAACTTTCGGTGGTGAGCCCTTGCATCTTACTGGTTGTGTGGGGTTAATTCTAGGGGAAATCATTCCTTCCCAAAAGCACAAGTCAAAATTCAAACAAATAAAAAATATGTAAATCAACAATAAAGACAAAAATGTTTTCTTTTACAAATAATACTACACTTCCTTGCCCTATCAATCTTTGGTGATGATCCCATGCTTCCTATAGGTAGTGTGAGGTTGGGAAAGGAGGTAAGTTCCCTTACTCACCTATGTATTGTCCTTGGTGATGAACCCATGCTTCTTACTAGTGGCATGGAAGCAGGATGTAGGGGTCTCGTCAAATAAATTAGTAAGTTGTAAATAAATCAAGAAAATAAAAAGTGCTTTAAAATCCTAAAAATCCTCAAGAAAATGAGTTAGATGTGTATGTTACAAGAGATTCAATCCCTAAAACCATATTTTTTCAATCAAGAGGCCATTTGCAGATATAAGTCTAGTTAAACTTGCAATCAAAATGCATTCTGAACCGGTTAGTTGACCTTGCTTAGGGTTGAGTTGTAGGTTCTAATTGGATCTCTATCAAAATATTGTCCTTTTATCACCATCTTCATCCTTCAAGATCATACAAAGCTCGCTCCTTCTTGGCTCTCAATGATGAACCCTCACATATTACTAGTTACATGGAGTTAGGGATGGAGTGATTTCATCTTTTATCATATCAGTCACCATATTTTGCCAATAAAACAAAAGTGCTAAATATTGCTTAAAAATAAAATTCCTATGTTATAGTTTGTTCTCATATGTATCATCATATAAAAAGGGGAAATAAGATATCATTAGATTTATCACCACCACCATCATCATCATCATCCATAACATGCATCCATAAAACATATAAAATTCATCGGAAAATCTAACTATCTAAGAGTACATAGCTGAAACAAACCATGATCAAGTCAACTCTTACACGAATGTGATACCAAAAAAGATATGTCATATATGTATATATAATAATGTCACATTTTATGTATATGTTCATATCATACTCTAGCAAGTGAGGTCAAAACGTTCATCTATGAGCCGAAAATCCAAAAAAATGATATATGTCCAAAAATGGTCTCAAATTAATAAAGGCATGTAACATATCCCTCTCTACGGGATCCTTGTGAAGGTGCATGTCGAGGACTCCTATTGTGACTCTTATAGTGAGAGTGAGAGCCTCATGCGTTGATTGATGGGATTTTCTATGAGACTACCCATGAGATGGTGTAGGTGATGATCGCCGTTAGTTGTGGTTCCGCTGCGAGAAGTCTCTCACCATAGTCTCTTCTAGGCTAACTCATGTGCAATAATCTTGGCTCTTATCTAAGTCATGGCATCATTGTGTGCCATACCGGTGCACGAATACATCCGTGTGGTGTCCCACCATTTTTGGGTTTCTAGCATCCACAAGTATCCGCTCCGTGTCATCTTCATAGGGAATGCAAATGTATCCAAGAGGATCCACCTAATAAATTTTCACCATCCATCTGTGGTAACTATGAAGTGCAAGTAAATAGAGGAGAGTTAGGAAACTTATAAAAAGAGAGATAGTGTGTAGTTTACTAACAGTCTATTCTAAAAGGTAAGTAAGGGAAGATTCTATTGCTTACTTGGACTTCAAGGAATCCAAGATGGATCGACAATTGGTGTCGGTGCACGAGTTGTTGTAGGAACCTCCTCTACTATAACTTCCACCGCTACGGTCTCCCATGTTCCCATATTTCATGCATAGATTAAATACTCGTCCCCTCCTCCAATGGTTAAAGGATCCTCTCGAGTGTAGTGTCTCTCGCCTCTCTCCCGCCTCCTGCCTCGCCTCTGTCCCGCCTCTGCCTCTGCCTCTGCCTCTGCCTCTACCTCTTCATATGCCTTTTCCTCTACCTCTACCTCTACCTCTACCTCCGCCTCTACCTCTACCTCTACCTCTACCTCTAGCCTCTACCTCTGTCTCTACCTCTGCCTTTACCTCTTCCTCTACCTCTGCCCCACCTGCCTCCTCGCTTCTACCTCTTCCTCTACCGCCTCTCCCTCCGCCTCTACCTATGCCTCTACCTCTACATCTGCCTCTGCCTCTGCCTTTGCCTATTCCCTAGCTGATGTGGAAGCCTCTCTAGTGGCCACCCATTACTGTATCACTCTTATCCTCTCTCTGCATCTTCCTCTGCCTCTATCTCGGCCTCCACCTCTATCTCTTCCTCCTCCTCCTCTCTATTATGTGTGGGTCTTGCCTCAATCTCTAAAATCTACCTCAGCCCTAACTAGATCTCATGCAACATGAGGTGTGTCAATCAAGACTCTAGAAGTTATGATGGTCCACCCAAGCTTTCCTCTCGGGCCATCTCTCACCTCTCGAATTCCCATACACATTTTGGGGAGTGCTAGGAGGGCATCAAAATAGGGTAGCCCAAACTACTCGAGGTGTTTCTAAGGATTTGGATGGGTCTCTACCATCCTGATCATGTCCACTGACTATAGTTTAGAGCTACATGTATTCAAACTAATAGCATCCTCACCCCATATTCCATCCATGTCCTGATACGTATGTGTTATCATATCATTTGTGGTCAATGTGCAAATCAACTAATATGGACCTCTAAGTGGAGCCATGTCTACCCACCTAGCTTCTCTAACCTCCCCGGGATCTACTATTCCAATGCCCCTCTGGTAAGGGATCATACACTCATACACCCATTTCATAACCAATGTGGGATGACTGAGGGCCTTACCCTTTAGTTAGACAAATCTGTACAAATCATGGTAGGTATCACCAAGAATGTCAATTCCCCATGCATATATGCAGTCATGTTACTCAATACTCTATATGATGGGATCCCAAAAGTAAAGTATCTTTTCCTCACCCTTGTGCTCAACCAAGCGTAAGGCTAAGATACCAATAATGGCCTTACATAGGTCGGGGATAGGAGTAGAGTAAAATGATAGTAATCTCATCCCATGTTTGGAACCGTTTCTTATGCCTATGCATCTCCCACATGTGTGGCCCATTGGCGGGCCTCGAGCAACTAAATCTGCTCTAGCCAAAACTAACTTCTTCTCGATGACAAGAACATCTAAAATCTAGTAGATTTCCTCCAAGGTAGTCATCCACTCACCCCTAACTCTATACAGCCAAAAAGTGTTCCAGTCGCATCTCAAGATGTCAAAATGTCACTCAATAAGTGGCTAGCAAATGCAACCAACCGCGTGCCTATGATATCCTCCATATCTCAGCCCTACGTGTAACAAGTCCCTCTCATCTGAGCTAGCCTCTCAAAATATGAGGCAACCAATCTCATATGCAGCCCTGCTCTATCTTATATACCCTCTACATTCACAAAAATAAAAAAGCTCAAGTTATAATTATATCAATGCATAATAAGCTCACAAAAATAACTAAAAACTAAAAACTTTACAACACCTAGTCAATTTTTAGAAACTACCTTGATAGTTATGCAATCACCACTCTAATTAGAGTGGAAGTTGCATAACCATCGTGGAAATTTTGCATTTTCCATTTCCTTTGTTGTGGTTATGTAACTAACGTGGAGGTTGTGCAACCGCTTCTCTATGCAGAGGCGGTTGCATAATCGCTGTGCGAAGTTCTATCCGTGAAATGTGGGTCGTACTCTAGGCCCCAAAACTCAAAAAGACAAAAAAAGCATCAAATTAAGTTTTAAAAAAAGACATCCTAGAAGGCACCCCCTTTTATCATTTTCACTATAAAATTGTTATAAATTACCCCCTATGGCTAGTTTTCATCATTTCCTACATTTTAGGGTAAAAATAAACAAGATGCAAATAACTTACCCGATCCGACCCACTACTCCTCCCCTTGGTTGGGCTATCATCGTCGTCGAATGCTCTTCATTTTGGCTATACTCTCTCAAAAAATCGTCACACGTAATCCAAAGCTCAAATTTTACTAAGTGGGTAAGTGCAATGATTTCTAAAAATAGCAATTTTGATATATATATATATATATATATATATATATATCATGTTTTACTATTGTTTTGAGTGTGTGTGTTCTATGCAGGTAGGAGCATTAGCACAGTATACTTCTCCTCCCCATAGATATGGTAAGTTCTCTTTTCATTTTAATTTAGTATGTTTTGTCGATTATATCTTTATCTACACTTGATTCCTATTTTCTCTTGCAGGTGGTGGGAAGCTTGATTGGTGTCATTTCAAACACACAGTCATGTCAAGTATAATTTCTAACTCTCCCATTTGGGAGCGCCATACTCGGACTTCACGTTTTACACCTCTTCATGGCTAAAGCGATTCTCCGAGGGGGCAATATGTACACACCAAATTTTCATGGTACTATATTATTGGACAGTGAAAATCCTCAATGATGATAATTTTGTTTCCAAATTAAATGGTGTATCCAAGTCCAATTTTCTCGCTTGCAGCATGTTCTTGTAGCTTAGTTTACCTTACTTATCTATTTCCTAGCTTTTCTTGCTTTCCTAGTTACTTTTTCATCCTTTTTCTTAGCATTTTTACCTTAAGTCACAAAATTGCATCGGTGCATGTGTAACCACCATGGCGGTTGCACAACCACTGGTTTTCCTTAAGCGGTGGTTACGTAATCACCGGTCTGCATAGAATGGAGATTCTATGCACTTTTACCCAAGACTTTGTCGTTGTGTTACTTCTTCCCAAGTTGATATCTCACATGTTTCTTGACCAAATCAACTTTCTTTGAGCTTTTTAGATGTGTATAGACTTCTTCTCCTTCACTTACTATTATTAGTAAGTTAACTTCCCCTTCCCATGGTGATTTGGCACTTCTTGGTTGTCAAGTGTGTTGCACCATTTCCTGCCAAATTTCTATAAAAACCAATCTTTTTCCTGAAGCATTGGTTGGAGTATTTTGAATTATAATTACATGGTTATGCTTCCATAATATTGTCAAGAAGCACACAAGAAAACACAAATATTTTTCCTTGTTACTCTCTTTCTGCATTGCTACCAAACTACCTGCAAACTAGCTAGCTCCAACACTTCTACATCTTCTTCTTTGCATACCAACCAACACAGCTCCCTGGACAATATTGGATTCACCATTGGAAAAGTAATTGAGGGGATCATCAAAAGCACAACCAACATTGGAAATTGTCTCAATTATACATTTCCAGGTTGGGGGTGTAATTGAATTCTTTTGAAGATTTCTTTGTTTTAGTTTATATTTTAATCTGTAATCAATTCAAACATTTGTTTTAAGGAAATATAATTTATAGTAGTTTTATTTCATGTAAGTAGCTTCATTGAATATTTCTTCTCATCTCATCCATGTGGATTTTTCTAGGAAGGATTCGAAGGAAGTTCTTGTGCACATAGTATTTTAATTCTTCACTATAAAATTACCAGTAGATTTCATTGCATTCATTAGTTAGATTTCATTAGCACACGAGAAAATATTCTCTTGAAAGCTTCATCCCTACCTATCCATGTGGATTTTCAAGGGAAGTGAGTTTGAAGAAGCTTATGTGTCTATGAATTTGTTTGGATTTTTTTATTTAAAAAACTTATGTAGATTTAGTGTTTTACTTGGGAAGTCTCATGCAGAAGAAATCGCTTCTGAGAATATTTCCAATTTTCCTGTGATTCTAAGGTATAACTCGAGGAAATTAGATCCACAATTAAAAATTAGAAAAATCCTTTGTTTTAATTAGATTATATTTAATTCATTCTGCAATGAGGAAATAGCCATATTCGGCTATTTCACTATTTAGTTTATTTTATTTTAGAATAGAAGTAGTTCCTATTTAATTAGAAATAATTTCATTGTCTGTGTAGCTTTTATTTGTTTTATTCAGAAAACTAAAAATATATTCAAAACATAGATTAGATTAATTAAGTTTGTTTATTTATCTTATTCCCTTTCATTTAAAATCATTGAAAATACAAAAACAAATAGATTAGATTTACTTCATTGTTTTCGATTAATTAGTTTATTTTATGTTAAATTAATTAGTTACACGTAGATTTAATTAAATTAAAGGAGAGTAATTGAATTTGTTTGATTTAAATTTGTTTTCATTCTTTGGTTAATTTAGGAACATATATTTAATTAGACAAGAATTAACACAAGCTCCCCATGTTACCTTAGAGGCTTAGGTTACCTGAACTTGACCTTAGTTTCTTTCGATTTCTTTGTGTGCTTTGTTTGTTTCCTTAGATTCTTTGTTTACATGTCCACATGACCATCCAAGGCCCTAGACAACCTAGACAAAGAGTGTGTGATCCAAGAGTACCACAACCAAATACCATTACACAATTGACTGAAATTGATCAAGGCCTTAGGAAACTCATATTCCAAACCACCCCAGTTCCGCCAAGCATTATTTCATAGTTGATAGCCTTGAACGACGAAGCGGATAACGCTAACGAGTTCTAGCACAACCAACCTGGTAGAGACTAGACTTGTCCTCACCTTATCATTCGTCATACATTCATGACCCTCTTTAGAGAGGAATTCATAGACGATGAAGGAGAGTTTCCATGAGTTCCACAACCAAGTTGTTTCTTATTTGGTTTTAATGACATTGACACCAACTTGCATACCACAATCATCCTTGACCGTACCATTACCCCAGAACAAGTGAGAGAGGATTTCATTTCTCTCAATGAGTAGATACCCATTGTGTCAATTGAGAATATTATATTTCTTTGATCTCTTCTCGCCCATTCCATCTACATTCCTATTTATCCATTATATAGCCATCTATCCATTTCATTGTGGTTGTTCCAAATGACCTTAGGAGGTCACATGCACCTTGAGTCACATGTTGATTCTTAGGCATACAGACCCAGAGTGCTGTGCCGATCGATCTAGGCGCCCGAGTCTTCTTAAATGCTAGGAATTCTATATTTTTCGAGTCAAAAATCTTCTCTATCACTTTCTCTTTGTCACTCTAGTTTCGTTGCTAGGGTTTCGATCACACTTATAACCTGCAAGGAAAATGACTAGTTATGTATGCCTACGAACCACATCAAATCTAATAAAAAAGATGTAGAATGTGGATTCGAATTGACCCTAGTGGTCACCCAAAGAGTGAACTTATGACCGAGCATTGCACTACATCTCAGACTCCATGTATTTCTTTTGTGTGTGTGTGTATACATGTCTCATGTCCTAGGTTTCCCTTGTGCAAGTTACACAATGATAGCATGCTAGATCTAGATTGTCCGAGTATGTAAAATGTGTGATATGGAATAGAATGAACTCCACTTCTATGCAAAGTATATGCATATCAAGTTAGCCCTTTTCCCTTATATGTATGTGCTATATATATATATACACCTTGTAGTGCTATTATGTGTTTGTACAAGCTTAAGTGGTGATAAATAATGTTTATGATGTTTGGCCCTTTATTTGAGAGAAGTAACTAAGTGTGTGTGTGTGTGTGTGTGTGTGTGTGTGTGTGTGTGTGTGTGTGTGTGTGTGTGTGTGTGTGTGTGTGTGTGTGTGTGTGTGTGTGTGTGATTCCCTTGTTTGAATTTTGTAATTGACAACTAAAAGGCTAACCCAAAGTTTTAAAAGGTGACCAAAAGGTGAAAAGGACCCAAAAGAGTAAGAAGAAGATAAAGAAGGGCATGAGCACCCAGAGGGATAGGAGCACCTGGGTGCTTCTATCCTAGTTGGGTGCTAGTGTTTTAGGTCATCAAAAGATAAATCATTCAAGTGTTGATAGATTTGTAAGATGTGTAAAGACAATAAAGTACAATAGATAAAGAAATCAAAATTCCATAAGGAGTTGTCAACCACTATTATTCCTACTTATTAATCATGTATACATTAGTGTTAGTGCAAAATCATAGCACCGCCAAAAGAGTTATGGATCTTATTTTCTAAGGCAAGGTCATTTGGTGTGATTTGATAACATTGGATCATTCCCAAGCCGTGGGACTTGCAAATGGGAATGATCCTCCATAGAAGGTTGGTTCTGCTTTCCTAAACTACTCCGCCATAACCTATTATAGTGCGGTGCAAGCAAATATAATCCTAATCTAACTTCAAGGAGACCATGAGAGAAATAAAACAAGGAAAAACAAAGCCTACACTAAAATGGCGATACACCAGAGAAGGAAAATTTTGATCATCTACCAAACTACCATAGAACAAAGAGAGGTGAGCAATGGAAAGGATGGATAGCAAAGCATCATAGACCATAGATCAGATTCACATAGAAAATGTTCTAAAACCCCATGAACACAGCTCCCAAATCTACAAATGAACATTCAAAACATGCACAGATATCCTGCAATGAAGAGAGGCAAGAAGAGACAACCAAAAATGAGCAAAGGATGGACAAATGCATCACAAAACACTTTTTTTATTGCTTCAGAGTTTACACAGAGCATCATTTATGGATAAGAGGAAAAAAATGCCATTTACAGAGTAGGGGAGGAGGTTCAAACTCCTTTTCGACCCTACTAGAGAGATAGAAGGGGGAGGTAGAGAAGAATAATGAACAACAACCTTATAATAAGCCCCAACCCTTGTTTTATAGACTCGATACAAAGGGGAGAAAGAGAGAAGAGTAAAAAAACTAGTTCAAGCTGAACCACTGCCATCAATGCCTTCCACAAGATCCCCCAAATCTATCTTGACTATACCATTTTTCTTATTCGGCGCCTCGAAGAAGGAGGAAATGGAAGATTAGATTGAATCGATCATGGTTATTGAGGAAAGAAGATCCTGCATTAAATGCCTGAAGATGTTTCTCAATTTTTCACCTACTAGGGATATAAAAATGATTTTTATCTTTCCATGGCATAGAGGACGTTGAGACACTTCCAACGATGTCATATTTGTAATATTTCAAGCCCTGAGTCGAAAGATATGCCCCTTCAAAGTTTGCATCGGGTCCATACAAATGGGTGGGAAAACCAGTTTGAAAAATGGGCCCCTTCTTTAATATGGAACACGTGGCAGCCAGATTAGGGAAAAATCGGGTTTGCGGGTTCAGAATTTATCTTTTCCCCCTTTTCCACAAGAATCACAAAATCTAGAAAAATCCTACCCTGCCTGCTCCGGGGCACATGGCACCCTTTGGTTCAAGCAAGGAGATGTGCTCCAACTTTTTCCTTTTGGCCCTTTTGTCAAAAGGAAATTTTCACCTTTTCCTCTCGACTCCCTACTTTGGTTTGACTCGGGTTCAAATGCTGACTTTTTCCCTCTTGGCGGAGTCACGGCCCATTTTGCAACTTTTACACCATTTGGGGTAAGGGGCAAAAAACTAACTTTTCCCCCGATGACCCACTTTGACTGGGACACGTGGCGGCACTGCGCTTGTTTGGAAACCCGATTCAAAATATATCTTTGGAGAAGCATTGAGTTGACACTTGGTAGCCTCCACAGGTCTATGGAATTTTCAATGGTCCCTCTTGTCTTTTGGGACTCTGGGCTACGTGGCGAGCTCACGCTCATTTGGGTCTCCACCTTGAGACCAACTCTTAGAGATGCGCCATGCTGACACTTGGCATTCTCCACTTACACTTTTATACTTAGCCAATTTTGAGGCTCTGCCTCATCGCCTTTTGAATCTATTTTGACCATTTGCTATGTTGAGGGTTAGCGCAAGTAGTCTAGTCTCCCTGGACTTCCTAACTCGTTTTCCGCCAAGCCGACACTGCACTTCCTTTCGATTGAATACTTTTTAATGCCACACAATTTCTTTGTGGTTTTGGACACGTGGAATCTGGTGCAAGTTTGGGTTCCCCTTTTTGGATTCACCTTTGGAGAAGCATCGTTAAGACACGTGGCTCCTTCGCTGCCTCCTCCATACTTAGTCATTTTGGACCTTTCCCGAACTGTTTTCGAGCCCGAAAACTTTGAATCCTCACCATTTTTCCCCTTATTTCTCTTGGCCTCTCTGTGGCACTGCCCCTTCTTCTTTGACCCTATAATTCCATTATTGAATCTACCTGAAGCTTACAAAATAGATTTAAGACATGAAATGGCTTGACAAAGTCATTTTCTTCACATAGGGTCATTTAATCATTCTCTACCCTGCCATCCATTGTTGAGTCCTCCCTCGACCCTTTAAATAGATTTAAGATATGGAAACACTCAAAAGAACCATTTCTTCTATTTCTTCTTGTGCAGGGTTGAATTTGACTTTCTCGGGCCTCTGTTTTCACTTTGTCTGGTTCTGGAACTCGAGCTCGTGGGTCTAAATCATTTCCCTTCATGTTTTCTTTATGTGTAGGGCTTTTTCTGACCAAATTTTCTCGGGGGAGGTAAATTTGGGATAACAATTTGGCAACTCACGGGGACATCTACCTACTAGATGAAGAGACCAATGGCCTTGAATCATCCATTGGGCATGGAGTCTACTTGATAAACATGAAACTGATATGAACTTCAAAGTCTTGATCCCTGAGCCACTATGAGCCTAAAGACATACCTTTTCTATGTTTTTTCTGACCCTGAGCCTACCCACACGTCTGTACTCTCAATTTTCATAATAAAATATTGGGAATGGGGTTTCTAAGAGTAAAAAATTGTTTTGACACAAGGCTTCAATCTCTCTCTCAAATGGGCTATCGTGAAATGACTTTAGCCTGCTCTACATTTGGATCTTTTGGAATTTACAACTGTTACAGGAAAACATGAGCCTTCTTTCCTTTAATAGTTTAAGAGCCTAACCTCATGCCCCTCTGAAGCAATACAAAAAAACCTTATATACAAAGACCAAATCATACATGCCTCAAATGATACATGCAGAGTGTGCATAAGAACTTCTTATGCTTGAAAACAAAGCCTAATCCTACTCCTAAACTAACTTGGAGAAAAATAATGCTAAACAAATCTTATAACTAGTAGAGAGAAGTAGCTTCCCTTTCTCGAGAGAGACACCATGTAAATGATTTGACACTAAATATAGCTGCCAAGTATGAGTGAAAAATTGACGCTAACCCCTGTCTTCCTCCCAAATCATCAAAGTATCAACATTAATGGGAAATACCTCATCAAGCTCACTTGCATTGGACTTCGAGGAGGTGTTGATGATGACCCTTGGTACTTTGATGCTCATCCTCATTCCCGGAGTAGGCATGACTTGTTTTGTCTTCTCCTTGGCTCTAATGAAGCCAAATACACGATTTGGCAAGGTCTCGATCCTTTGGATGTTCCCATAACTCTGAATTTCAACTCCAAAATCGATTCTTCTTGTGGACCTTCTTGAGTAGATGGTGTGACAGAGATGATGAAATCCTCATGCCTTTTCTCTTCCTCCTCCTTTAAAGAACATGGAAGATCAAGATATTCCAACCTTGGTACTAGAGGGCCACTATGGAATGCAAAGGTTGTTGCACTTGGATGTTCTCCTTCATGGCAGCAAGTTCATGTGCTTGGAAGGTTGAAGATGGAGGAAAAAATTATGTTATCTCCTCAAGCTCCTCTTCATTAAAGCAATCTTCCAAGTCTAACATTGGTGGTATGCCTCCTTGTTGTCCTATTCGCATGTGCTCTACCTCCTCCATGGTGCCTTCCGATCTACAACTTGATCGCCATGGATCCCTTCACTCTCAAACATTAAGTTGGAAAGATCAAACTCTTCTTTAACATCAGAGCTTGAAGGGGATGAAGTGGGAGGAAGAATCGAAGGTTCCCCGTAGCCTACTCCACACTTGGGGCCTTTAAAACTATGGTCCTCCTCTGCTACAAATTCAAACTCAAGCACCACTAGCTCTTCGACTTTGGCATCTTCTATTGGCTTGACCATCAAGGGGATCTTTGTAGACCCAAATCTATCAGCCCAACTCATCAGATTATTAGTTATTTATTTTCTGTTGGACTCCTCTTCTTCGCTGTCCTTGACTAGATCCTTGAGTATCTCCCAACATGGACTTGGGAAAGCAAGAGGAGTGGAAGGTTGGGGTTCAACCAACTTTGTAATTTTTGTGGTGGGGAGGGAGCTGGAACTTCTTGTTTGTTTAGAGGGGATGACTATTTGGAAGGGAAAAGGGTAGAAGAACTGAAATGGGATGGAAGACTAGGGGATGGAGAAATGGATTTCACACTTGGGGTAGCATACAATGGGAAGCTTTGAAATTGAAGCTCAAATTGAGATGGAGAGAAAATTACAGATAATGGTGTAGTATTTTCCCATTGACAAGGCTTCCGGCACCAAATTCATAGGCCTCTATCTCTTCTGTCCATTGTGCAAGTTGGGGCAGCATTCCAATCATGAATTCCAACTTCTCCGAGGGTTGTAGTGTCTTAGAAAAGGGCCTTCCCATGGATAAGGTTCCCTACAACCAATTCTGAAGGCCATCATTTGAGTTGTAGCTCTTGAATGCACCATACCAATCTCCATTTTTTGAATCTTCTCCAACAGACCAGCATCTTGCATTTGATTATCTTCATGGTTTGCATACCCCTGTTCTTGATAAGCTTCATGGCCAAACTATTTTGGCATTTCTCATATGGGTAAGCATAATGGTCCTGGATCTGATCATAATGTTGATTCGGAGGAGTTTGGAAATGCATGGAGATGGACTTCATTGTTGTAAGTGTGAGTTCCATGAAGGGAATGAAGTCGTGAATGCACAACTTCATGGAATGGAAAAGAATGAAAGAGATGAAAGAAGAATGGATGAAAATGAGTGGAAATGGATGGAACAAATGGGTCTACAACTCATAGAATGGGTTTTGACCAGATGGAGCCTCCAGATGTTTAAACTAAATCTTCTAGTAAGTGAAAGTTTCTGAGATTTACAACAAGTGCACATCAATCTTGTTGCAAACAAAGAAGGTTGGTTCCTCTTTCCTAAACTACCTGCCACAAGCTATTCTAGTGCAGGCAAGCTAATATAATCCTAATCTAACTTCCAAGGAGACCATGAGAGAAAGAAAACAAGGAAAAATAGAGCCTACACTAAAATGGTGATACACCAGAGAAGGAAAATGTTGATCATCTACCAAACTACCATGGAACAAAGAGAGGTGAGAAATGGAAAGGATGGACAACAACATCATAGACCATAGATAAGATTCACATAGAAAATTTCCAAAACCCCATGAACACAACTCCTAGATCTAAAATGAACATTCAAAACATGCACATATATCCTACAATGAAGAGAGGCAAGAAGAGACAACCAAAAACAAGCAAAGGATGGAAAAATGCATCACAAAACATGTTTTTATTGCTTAAGAGTTTGCATAGAGCATCATTTATGGATAAGAGGTAAAAATTCCATTTACAAAGTAGGGGAGGAGGTTCAAACTCCTTTTCGACCCTACTAGAGAGATAGAAGGGGGAGGCAGAGAAGAAGAATGAACAAAACCTTATAATAAGCCCCGAACCTTCTTTTATAGACTCAATACAGAGGGGAGAAAGAGAGAAGAGTAAAAATACTAGTTCAAGTTGAACCACTACCATCAATGCCTTCCACAAGATCTGCCCCCAAATCTGTCTTGACTGTACCATTTTTCTTATTCGGCCTCGAAGAAGGAGGAAACAAAAGATTAGATTGAATCTGATCTGGTTGTTGAGGCAAGGAGATCCTGCATTAAAGGCTGAAGATGTTTCTCTATTTTTCACCCTACAGGGCCTAAAAAAATGATTTTTTATCTTTCCATGGCATAGAGGATGTCGAGACGCTTCCAACGATGTTAGATTTATAATATTTCAAGTGCTAAGTTGAAAGATATGCCCCTTCAAAGTTTGCATCGGGTCCATACAAATGGGTGGGAAAACCAATTTGAAAAATGGGCCCCTTCTTTAATATGGAACATGTGGTAGCTAGATTAGGGAAAAATTGGGTTTGTGGGTTCAAAATTTATCTTTTCCCCTTTTCCACGAGAATCGCAAAATCAAGAAAAATAAGTGCCGTGCTTGCTTGGACATGTGCCACCCTTTGGCTAGGCTAAGGAGATGCACTCCAATTTTTCCTTTTAGCCATTTTGTCAAAAGGAAAATTTTAACCTTTTCCTCTGACTCCCCACTTTGGTTTTACTGGGTTCAAATGCTAACTTTTTCCCTCTTGGCGGAGTCACGACCCATTTTGCAACATTTACACCCTTTGGGGTAAGGGGCTAAAAACTAACTTTTCCTCTAACGACCTACTTTGAAAAGGGACACATGGTGCCACTACACTTGTTCGTAAACCCAAATCAAAATTTTCCTTTGGAGGAGCATCGAGTTGACACTTGGTAGCCTCCACAGGTTTGTGGACTTTTCAATGATCCCTCTTATCTTTTTGGACTATGGGCTATGTGGCGAGCTCACGCTCATTTGGGTCTCCACCTTAAGACCAAGTCTTGGAGATGCGCCATGGTGACACATGGCATTCTCTACTTACATTTTTATACTTAGCCAATTTTAAGGCCCACCTCATCCATCTTTTAACTCTATTTTTACAATTTTCTATGTAGAGGGTGGCACAAGTTTGAGTCTCCTCCCTAGACTTCCTAACTAGTTTACGCACTAAGTTAACACCGACACTTCCTTTTGGTTGAAGAATTTTCAACACCATACAATTACTTTGGCATTTTTGATGCATGGACACCTAGTATATGTTTGGGCTCCCCTTTTTGGATTCACCTTTGGAGAAGCACCATTAAGACACGTGGCTCCTTCCTCCTCGCATACTTCTCATTTTGGACCTTTCGAAACTATTTTCCATCCCGAAAACTTTAAATCCTCACCATTTTTTTCCTTCTTGCTCCTGGCCTCTCTCTACAACACCACCCCTTCTTCTTTGAACCTACAATTCCATTGTTGAATCTACCTAAAGCTTGCAAAATATATTTAAGACATGAAATGCCTCGAAAGAGTCTTTTTCATCGCATAAGATCGTTTAATCATTCTTACCCCCACTCCATTGTTGAGTCCTCCCTCGACCCTTTAAATAGATTTAAGATATGGAAGCACTCAAAAGAACCGTTTCTTCTATTTTTTTTGTGCGGGGTTGAATTTGACATTCTCGGGCCTCTATTTTCACTTTGTTTGGTTCTAGAACTCAAGCTCATGGGTCTGAATCATTTCCCTTCATGTTTTCTTCATGTGTAGGGCTTTTTCGAGAAAAATTTCCAAAGGAGGTAAATTTGGGATAACAATTTGGTGACTCATGAGGACATCTTCCTACTAGATGAAGAGACTAGTGGCCTTGAAGCATCCATTGGGCATGGAGTCTACTTGATAAACATGAAACTCGATGAACTTCAAAGTCTTCATCCTTGAGCCATTGTGATCTTGCTACATACATTTTCTATGTTTTGTCTGACAATGAGCTTTCCCACACATTTGCACTCTCAATTTTCATAAGAAAATCTTGGGAATGGGGTTTCTGAGAGTAAAAAATTATTTTGACTTGGGGCTTCAATCTATCCCTCAAATGGACTGTCTTGAAATGACTTTAGCTGCTCTACATTTAGATCTTTTGGAATTTGCAGCTGTTAGGAAAACATGAACCTTCTTACCTTTAATAGTTTAATCTCCTAGCCGCATGCCCCTCTTAAGCAATACAATCAAAACTTATATATAAAAACCAAATCATACATGCCAAAAATGAGATATGTAGAATGTGCATAAGCACTTCTTCTATTGAAAACAAACCTACCTCTACTCCCACTCTAACTAAGAGAAAAGGGAGCTCAAACAAAGCCTACAACTAAGAGGAGAAATAGCTTACCCTTCCTCAAAAAATGGCATCCAGAAATGATTTGGCACTAAAATGGCTGGTTAGATGAGTGAATAACTAACTACAAGATGATCTTCCACCAAAATCACCAAAGTATCAATCGGAGATAAAACCAATACCTCTTTTTACTTACTGCATTTGGATTAAAGAGGTATGGAAGCTGATCATTGGTGATTTTTAGCTCATCCCGATGCCCTAACATGGGCATGACTAGTTTTGGTTTCTCCTTTTTCTCCAATGAAGCCAAGTACTTGATTGGGCAGGTCGATCCTTTGGATGTGCCCATGTCTCTAAAATTCAACTCAAAAATGGATTCTTCTTGTGGACCTTCTTGGGTGGATGGTATGAGAGAGATGATGACATCCTCCTACCTTTTTTTCCTTCCTCCTCTTTTGAAGAACATGGAAGATCAAGATCTTCCAACTTTGGTTCCAGAGGGCCATTATGGAGTGTAGGATTTTGCACTTGAATATTCTCCTTCACGGCAGTAGGTTCATGTGCATGGAAGATGGATGGAGGATAAAATGATGTAATCTCCATGGGCTCCTCTTCATCAAAGAAACCTCTAAAGTCCTATAGGTGGTCTACCTCCTTTTTGTGTTCATTGAAAGTGCTCTACCTCCTTCATTGTGTTCTCTTGATCAGCAACTTGCTCACCATGGTTTCTCTCTTCCTCAATATGAAGTTTGAGAGATCAAACTCTTCACCAACATCGGGGCTTGAAGGGGATGAAGTGGGAGGAAGAACTGAAGGTTCCCTTGTAGTGTGATTCACACTTAGAGCCTTTGAAATGTTATGGTCCTCCTCCATCATGGGTTCATAAATCAAATCGTGGCCTTGAAATGAAAGTAAAAAATCTTAAATGATGCCTTCTTCATTGAGTGGCCTCAACACCGATTTTATCTCTCCACGCTGCTCCTCATCAATGGGGTTTGGGACTGATTGTTCCTCCTCTTGTTTTTTCTCTTCTTTTGTTGCATACTCAGCCTCACCACTAGTGGTTCTTCATATTTAACTCTTCTATTGGTTTGACCATTAAGGGGATCTTTGTAAACCCAAATTTTGCAACCCAACTCCTCAGATTGTTTATCATTTATTTTTGTTGGGATCCTCTTCTTGTTATTCTCCTTGACTAGATTCTTGAGTCTCTTCCCAACATGAGCTTGGGAAAGTAATAAGAGTGGTAGGTTGGGTTCAACCATCTTTGCAATTGTTTTGGTGGGAAGGGAGGTGTAAGTTCTTGTTTGTTTGGAGGTGATGACTGTTTGAAGGGAAAAGGAGAAGAAATGAGATGAGGTGGAAGACTAGGAGAAGGAGAAATGAAATCAACACATGGGGTAAAAAGTGAGGGGCTTGACTCTTGCCTCTACTAAAATGATAAAGATTGAGGAAGAGATAATGAAAGATAGGATAATGGTGATTGATTTACCCATTGACAAGTTTGTCACACACTTTACTCATAAGATTCAATTTCCTCAATCAAATGTGTAAGCTGAGGTAGTACTTCAACCATGAAGTCAAGCTTCTCTTGAGGGTTATAATGTCTTAGAAAAGGAACTTCCCATGGATAAGGTGCCCTATAACCAATCTTGAATGCCTTCATTTGTGCTATTCCCCTTGAATGAACCATGCCAGCCTCCATTTTTTAAATCTTCTGCACTAGACTAGTATACTCTGCATAACTATCGCCATCATATGCATCCCCTTGTTCTTGATAAGCTTCATAGTCAAACTAGTTTTGACATTGCTCATATGGGTAAGCATAATGGTCCTAGATCTTATTATAATGATCATTCGGAGAGGAGTTGGGAAATACATTGGAGGTGGACTTATTGTTGTAAGTATGATTTCTGTGAAGGGAATGAAGTCATGTTTGCACAAACTCATGGTATGGGATAAAATGAGAGAGATGGAAGAAGAAAATGGATTAAAATGAGTGGAAATGGATTAGAAAGGTCTGCAACTTAGAGAATGGGTTTTTGAGTAGATGGAGCTCCTCAGATGTGCTTGTATGTACATTAAAAGATTTAATCCCATAAAGAACACATAACCTTAATTAAATAAAGTGAATACCTGTACTCCCACAGGTGTGCCAAATTGTTAGTGACACACGATTGTGTAAGTTTGGTTGTTTTTGTTGACACACTAAGAGAAGATGAAATATTTAATCCCAGTGTCCAACCTAGCGTGCCAAAACTATTAGTGCAAAATCATAGCACCCCCAAATGAGTTATGGATCTACTTTTCTAAGGAAAGGTCATTTGGTGTGATTTTCATAACATTGGATCATTCCCCAAGCTGTGGGACTTGCAAATGGGAATGATCCTCCAGAGAAGGTTGTTCCTCTTTCCTAAACTACCAGCTCAAAAGTATTCTAGTGCAGGCAAGATAATATAATCCTAATATAACTTCCAAGGAGACCATGAGAGAAAGAAAACAAGGAAAAATAGAGCCTACACTAAAATAGTGATACACCAGAGAAGGAAAATGTTGATCATCTACCAAACTGCCATGGAACAAAGAGAGGTGAGCAATGGAAAGGATGGACAACAACATCATAGACCATAGATCAGATTCACATAGAAAATGTTCCAAAACCCCATGAACATAGCTCCCAGATCTGCAAATGAACATTCAAAACATGCACAGATACCCTGTAATGAAGAGAGGCAAGAAGAGACAACCAAAAATGAGCAAAGGATGGACAAATGCATCACAAAACACATTTTTTATTGCTTCAGAGTTTGCACAAAGCATCATTTATGGATAAGAGGAAAAAAATGCCATTTAAAAGTAGGAGGAGGTTTAAAACTCCTTTTCAACCTCTGGAGAGATAGAAGGGGAGGCAGAGAAGAAGAATGAACAACAACCTTATAATAAGCCCTGACCCTTTTTTATAGAATCAATAAAAGAGGGGAGAAAGAGAGAAGAGTAAAAACTAGTTTGAGCTGAACCACTACCATCAATGCCTTCCACAAGATTTTCCTTAAATCTATCTTGAATGTACTATTTTTCTTATTCGTGCCTTCGAAGAAGGAGGAAATGGAAGATTATATTTAATCTGATCTAGTTGTTGAGGCAAGGAGATCCTGCATTAAAGGCCGAAGATGTTTCTATATTTTTCATTGATCAAGGCCTTAAAAAATTATTTTTTATCTTTCCATGGCATAGAGGATGTCGAGATGCTTCCAACGATGTAAAATTTGCAATATTTCAAGTCTTGAGTCAAAAGATATGCCCCTTCGAAGTTTGCATCGGGTCCATACAAATGGGTGGGAAAACTAGTTTGAAAAATGGGCCCCTTCTTTAATATGGAACACGTGGTAGCTAGATTAGGGAAAAATTAGGTTTGTGGGTTCAAAATTTATCTTTTCCCCCTTTTCCATGAGAATCAAAAAAAAAGAAAATCTCATGGCTGCTCGCTTGGACACGTGGCACCCTTTGGTTGGCTGAGGAGATGCGCTCCAACTTTTTCCTTTTTTCCTTTTTTCAAAAGGAAAATTTTCACCTTTTCCTCCGACTCCTTGCTTGGGTTTGACTTGGATTCAAACGCTGACCTTTTCCCTCTTGGTGGAGTCACGGCCCATTTTGTAACTTTTACACCCTTTGGGGTAAGGGGCAAAAACTAAATTTTACCTTGATGACCCACTTTGAATGGGACACGTGGTAGCACCGCGCTTGTTTGGAAACCCGATTCAAAATTTTCCTTTGGAGGAGCATCGAGTTGACACTTGGCAGCCTCCGCAGTCTATGGACTTTTCAACGGTCCCTCTTATCTTTTTGCACTCTGGGCTACATGCCAAGCTCACTCTCATTTAGGTCTCTACCTTTAGATCAACTCTTGGAGATGCACCATGCTGACACTTGGCATTATCCGCTTATAATTTTATACTTAGCCAATTTTAGGCCAGCCTCATCCACCCTTTGATTCTATTTTGACCATTTTTTCTACGTGGAGGGCAGGCACAATTTTGAGTCTCACCCTAGACTTTCTAATTGGTTTTTGCCAAGCCGACACCGAACACTTCCTTTTCGGTTGAAGAATTTTGAATACCCCACAATTTCTTTTGGGTTTTCAACATGTGGAATCTTGGCGCAAGTTTGGGATCCCCTTTTGGACTCACCTTTGGAGAAGCACTTTTAAGACATGTGGCTCCTTTCGCTGCCTCCTTCATACTAGTCATTTTTGGTCCTTTCTTGAACTATTTTCCAGCCTGAAAACTTTGAATCCTTGCGGTTTTCTCCCCTTCTTGCTCTTTGCCTCTCTGCGGAACCAACCCTTCTTATCTAACCCTGCAATTCCATTGTTGAATCTGCCTAAATCTTGAAAAATAGATTTAAGACATGAAACGTCTTGACATAGTCATTTTCTTTGCATAGGGTCGTTTAATCATTCTCTTCCCCCACCACTCCATTTTGAGTCCTCCCTCGACCCTTTAAATATATTTAAGATATGGAAACACTCAAAAGAACCATTTCTTCTATTTCTTCTTGTGTAGGGTCGAATTTGACTTTCTCGGGCCTCTATTTTCACTTTGTCTAGTTCTAGAACTCGAGCTCGTGGGTTTGAATCATTTCCCTTCATGTTTTCTTTATGTGTAGGGCTTGTTCTAACCAAATTTTCTAGGGGGAGGTAAATTTGGGATAACAATTTGGTGACTCACGAGGACATCTGCCTGCTAGATGAAGAGACCAGTGGCCTTGAAGCATCTATTGGGCATGGAGTCTGCTTGATAAACATTGAATTGATCTAAACTTCAAACTCTTGATCCCTAAGCCACGTTGTGAACATGACTACATACATTTTCTATGTTTTGTCTGACCCTAAGCTTGCCCACACATGTCTGCACTCTCAATTTTCATAAGAAAATCTTGGAATTGGGGTTTCTGAGAGTAAATTTTTTTTCGACTTGGGGCTTTAATTTGTCCCTAAAATTGACTGTATTGAAATGACTTTAACATCTCTATATTTGGATCTTTTGGAATTTGCGGCTGTTATAGGAAAACATGAACCTTCTTCCGTTAATAGTTTAATATCATAGCCGTATGCCCCTCTTAAGCAATACAACAAAAACTTATATATAAAGACCAAATCATACATGCCTCAAATGAGATATGAAGAGTGTGCATAAGCACTTCTTCTATTGAAAACAAACCTAATCCTACTCCCAATACTAACCAAGAGAAAAGGGAGCTAAACAAATCTTTGCAACTGGAAGGGAGAAATAGCTTCCCTTCCTCAAAAATGGCAGCCATTCAACTAATTTGACATTGAACATCAGTTTGGTTAGATGAGTGAAAAACTAACTACAAGCTGATCTTCCACCCAAATCACCAAGTATCAACTAGATATAAAATGGGAAATACCTCTTTTAGTGACTCTACATTTGGATTGAAGAGGTATGGAAGTGACCCTTGGTGCTTTGTAGCTCATCCTCATGCCCTAAAATGGGCATGACTAGTTTTGGTTTCTCCTTTGGATCTAATGAAGCCAAGTACCTGATTGGGCACAGTCAGATCCTTTGGATGTGTCCATGTCTCTGAAATTCAACTCCAAAAATGGATTCTTCTTGTGGACCTTCTTGGGTAGATGATGTGAGAGAGATGATGACATCCTCCTACCTTTTTCCTTCCTCCTCTTTTGAAGAACATGGAAGATCAAGATCTTCCAACTTTGGTTCCAGAGGGCCATTATGGAGTGCAGGATTTTGCACTTGAATATTCTCCTTCATGGCAGTAGGTTCATGTGCATGGAAGATGGATGGAGGAGAAAATGATGTAATCTCCATGGGATCCTCTTCATCAAAGAAATCTCTCAAGTCTACCGATATTCTACCTCCTTGTTGTGTTGCTGCAAGTGCTCTACCTCCTTCATTATGTCCTTTGATCTACAACTTTCTCACCATGGTTTCTCTCTTCCTCAAACATGATGTTTGAGAGATCAAACTCTTCTTGAACATTAGGGCTTGAAGGGGATGAAGTGGGAGGAAGAACTCAAGGATCCCTAGTAGATTTCTCTACATTAGAGCCTTTACAACTATATGGTCCTCCCACATCATGGGTTCATCAATCAAATCAAGGAAAGAATGCAAAAATATTCAATGATGCCTTCTTCATTGAGTGGCCCTCACAGGTGATTTGATCTCTCATAGCTACTCCTCTTCAATGGGGTTTGGGACTAATTATTCCTCCTCTTGTCTTTTCTCTTATTTTGCAAACTCACTCAAGCACCACCACTAGGTTATTCAATCTTGACCTCCTCTATTAGCTTCACCATCAAGGGGATCTTTGTCAACCCAAATTTGGCAGCCCAACTCTTCAGATTATTAGTCATTTATTTTTGTTGGGATCCTATTCTTGTTGTTATCCTTGACTAAATTATTTAGTATATTCCCAAAACGGGCTTGGGAAAGTAAGAGGAGTGCCAGGTTGGGTTTCAACCATCTTGCAATTGTTTGTGGTGTGAAGGGAGGTGTATCTTCTTGTTTGTTTGGAATGACTATTTGGAAAAGGTAAAAGAACTAAGATGAGGTGAAAGACTAGGGGAAGGAGAAATGAAATTAAAACTTGGGAAGGAAAGTGAGGGGCTTGACTCTTTCCTCTACTGAAATGATAAAGATTGAGGAAGAGAAAATGAAAGACAGGAAGCTGGTGATTGACTTACCCATTGACAAGGTTGTCTCACACTTTTCTCATAAGCCTTCTATCTCTTTCAATCCATTGTGTAAGTTAAGGTAGTACTTCAACCATGAAGCCAAGTTTCTCATGAGGGTTATAATGTCTTAGAAAAGGGCCTTCCTATGGATAAGGTGCCCTGCAACCAATCTTGAATGCTTTCATTTGTGCTATGCCCCTTGAATGAACCATGCTAGCCTCCATTTTTGAATCTTCTCCTAGACTAGCATCTTTCATAACTATCTTGCCATCATATGCATCCCCTTGTTCTTGATAAGCTTCATAGTCAAACTAGTTTTGACATTGCTCATATGGGTAAGCATAATGGTCCTAGATCTGATTATAATGTTGATCTAGAGGAGTTGGGAAATACATTGGAGGTGGACTATATTGCTGTAAGTGTGAGTTCATGAAGGGAATGAAGTCATGTTTGCACAACCTCATGGAATGGGAGAAAATGAGAGAGATGGAAGAAGAAAATGGATGAAAATGAGTGGAAATGGATCTGAAAAGGTCATGCAACTTAGAGAATGGGTTTTGACTAGATGGAGTCAATAGATGTGTGCTTGTATGTACGTTAAAAGGTTGAATCCCACAAGAACACACAACCTTGATTAAATAAAGTGAAGACCTTTGTTTTCACCAGGTGGTCCAAAACTCTTAGTGCACATCAAAGTTTTGTTGTTTTTGTTAAGACACTAAGTGAAGATGAAATATCTAACCCCAGTGTCCCACCTAGTGTGCCAAAACTATTAGTGCAAAATCATATCACCCTCAAATGAGTTATGGATCTAATTTTCTAAGGCAAGGTCATTTGGTGTGATTTACATAACAATGGATCATTCCCCAAGCTGTGGGACTTGCAAATGGGAATGATCCTCTAGAGAAGGTTGGTTCCTCTTTCCTAAACTACCTGCCACAAGTTATTCTAGTGTAGTAAATATAATCTAATCCTAATATAACTTCCAAGGAGACCATGAGAGAAAGAAAATAAGGAAAAATAGAGCCTACACTAAAATAGTGATACACCAACGAAGGAAAATGTTGATCATCTGCCAAATTTCCATGGAATAAAGATAGGTGAGCAATGGAAAGGATGGATAACAACATCATAGACCACATCAGATTCACATAGAAAATGTTCCAAAACCCCATGAAAATAGCTCCCAGATCTATAAATGAACATTCAAAACATGCATAGATATCCTGCAATGAAGAGAGGCAAGAAGAGACAACCAAAAATGAGAAAAGGATGGACAAATGCATCACAAAACACATTTTTTATTGCTTTAGAGTTTCACAGAGCATCATTTATAGATAAGAGGAAAAAAATGCCATTTATAAAGTAGGGGAGGAGGTTCAAACTCCTTTTTGACCCTGCTAGAGAGATAGAAGGGGAGGTAGAGAAGAAGAATGAACAACAACCTTACAATAAGCCCCGACCCTTCTTTTATAGACTCAGTACAGAGGGGAGAAAGAGAGAAGAGTAAAAAACTAGTTCAAGATGAACCACTGCCATCAATGCCTTCCACAAGATCTGCCCCAAATTTGTCTTGATTGTACCATTTTTCTTATTCGGCGCCTCGAAGAAGGAGGAAATGGAAGATTAGATTGAATCTACGATATGGTTGTTGAGGAAAAGAGATCATGCATTAAATTCCCCGAAGACGTTTCTCTATTTTTTTCACCTACCACCGCCTACGGAAAAAATTATTTTTATCTTTCCATGGCATATAGAGGACATCAAGATGCTTCCAACGATGTTAGATTTGTAATATTTCGAGTCTTGAGTCGAAATATATGCCCCTTTGAAGTTTGCATCAGGTTTATACAAATGGGTGGGAAAACTAGTTTGAAAAATGGGCCCCTTCTTTAATATGGAAAACGTGCTAGCGAGATTAGGGAAAAATCAGGTTTGCGGGATCAAAATTTATCTTTTCCCCTTTTTGTGCAAGAATAAAAAAATCCAAAAAAATCCCGTGGCCCCACTTGGACACGTGGCATCATTTGGTTGGTTGAGAAGATGCACTCAATTTTTTTCCTTTTGCCCTTTTGTCTAAAGAAAAAGTTTCATCTTTTCTTCTGACTCATCACTTTGGTTTGACTCAGGTTCAAAGATTGAGTTTTTCTCTCTTTACGGAGTCGTGGCCTAGTTTGCAACTTGTACACCCTTTGGGGTAAGGGTAAAAAAACTAACTTTTCCCTCGATGACCCTGCTTTGACCTAGAACACATGGTGACACCACGCTTTTTGGAAACATGATTCAAAATTTGCCTTTAGAGGAGTGTCGAGTTGACACTTGGCAACCTCCATGTCTCGTGGACTTTTAACTATCACACTTATCTTTTTGGACTCGGGCTACGTGGCGAGCTCACGCTCATTTGGATCTCCACCTTGAGACCAAATCTTGGAGATACGCCATGTTGACACTTGGCATCTCTCCACTTACAATTTTATACTCAGCCAATTTTGAGGCATGCCTTGTCTTCCTTTTGACTCTATTTTGACCATTTGCTAAGTGGAGGGCTAACGCAAGTTTGAGTCTCCACCTTGGACTTCCTAACTAGTTTTGTGCCAAGCTGACACCTAAGACTTCCTTTTCGGTTCAAGACTTTTTAACCCCACAATTTATTTAAGGGGTTTTGGGACACATGGAAGCCGGTGCAAGTTTGGGCTTCCCTTTTTGGATTCACCTTTAGAGAAGCGCCTTTGAGACACGTGGCTCCTTCCTTTGCCTCCTCATACTTAGTAATTTTTGGAGCTTTCCTGAACTTTTTTGAGCTTGAAAAACTTTGAATCCTCCCCATTTTTTTCCCATTCTTTCTCTAGCCTCTCTGTGGCATCGACCCCTTCTTCTTTAACCCTTAAATTCCATTGTTGAGTCTACCTAAAGCTTGCAAAATAGATTTAAGACATGAAATAGCTTAAGATAGTTATTTTTTTCACATAGGGTCATTTAATCATTCTTTGCCCCGTTACTCCATTGTTGAGTCCTCCTCGCCCTTTAAATAGATTTAAGATATGGAAATGCTCAAAAAACTAAATCATTTTCTATTTCTTCTTGTGCAGGTCGAATTTGACTTTCTCGGGCCTCTGTTTTTCACTTTGTCTGCAGTTCGGAACTCGAGCTCATGGGTTTGAATCATTTCCCTTCATGTTTTCTTTATGTGTAGGGCTTGTTTTGACCAAATTTTCTGGGGAGGTAAATTTGGGATAACAATTTGCAACTCTCAGGACATATACCTGCTAGATGAAGAGACCAATAGTGGAAAATCCTTCAAGCATCCATTGGGCATGGAGTCTACTTGATAAACATGAAACCGATATGAACTTCAAGTTTTGATCCTGAGCCATTGCCAAACTAATATAAACACATTTTTCTTTATGTGTAGGATTTTTACGACCAAATTTACCTGGGAGGTAAATTTGGGATAACAATTAGTATGTTTTAGACCTATAAATGTACCCAAGTGCATAAATGTTGTGTCTACATTTTCCCCCACTTTATGTTGTTGAGTGAATACTCGATAGCATAAAGTAGATAAAATATGCATACCTTGTGATCCATTTAGAAGAGTGTAGCTGATAGTGTGCCAAGTGGACAAGTAGCCATGTGAAGCGTGGAAACTAGGAAAGGGAGATAGACCCTAGGGGTGATCATATATGTAAAACCTCAAAATTGGATCCTATGTTTGTTTATGTGAGGTGCTTCTTGTTGCTTGTAAGGAAAGACTTGTAAAATAAGAGAAAAAGAGTATTCAAAGTCGTATATGAAAAATCATAGTAATGTATGTATAAGTAAGTAAAAAGTGTGTAAAAGTAAAAGTAAAGTGTGGACTGATGTATGAGAGAGTATAGATAGAAAATTATCCTATTTGCTTTGGAGATATTGAGTATTTTGGTGTCCTTCCACCAAGGGTGAGGTTTTTAGGTGATATCACGCCAAGGGCAAGTTTTTGGGAAATCTTATGCCAAGAACAATTTTTTTGGGCAATCTCACGCCAAGAGAAATTTTTTTGGGTGATATCATGCCAAGAGAAGAGTGTTAGGGAGAGAGGTCAATTTTCTCTCCTTCCATGATGCTTCTCAAGATTAATTATAGATTAGCACATTCATGATTTCTAACTAATTTTTAACTAAGACCAAGTGTCTAATACTATACATTTGTTTTGTAAACTGCTTAAAACACTGTGATGAACTAAGAAACTATCTATTTTTCCCAGTGACACAAGCACCCATTGTTCTTGTATCATAATACTAGGTGCTCTAGTGTATGCTTTGCATTTTTATCCAAGTTTGATTTTGGACTCACTTTGTGACTATGTGCCTTTTCCAATTCTATATTATTTTGTTATGTTTTGGAGTTTTTTTATTGTTAGAAGGGTGATTTGTTCACTGATAGTTTCCCCCTCGTTTAGGGTGCATGTGAAAATGTAAGAGGAGGTAGTCAAAATGATAGGACTCGAAACCGATATGCATATCAAGGATTGGATACCTATAGGGGTAGGGGATTTTCATGGTACAAACCAAGGAACATGCAAATAATGTAGGCTAGAAACAAGTATTGATGTAAAATAGATATCATGCAATAGAATACAATGTAGCAAGTAATTATGAAGATAGGTACCACAAAAAGAGGGTTGTATACATGGCACATCACTCACAATGTCACAAGACAATCAAGGCCAAAGCGGCCATCAACAAAAATATTAAGCAAGACATAAAGCATAGCACATAAATAATAGCAAACAATAGAAAAATATTTGAGATAACCATGATTTTATAGAATCCCTACAATCATAAATGCTACACATGAAGCACTTTCGTTAGCCTATTAGAAAGATAAATATTATGTCAATATTGTGCATAGATCGGTGAAAATTAAGTTCCAAGAAGTATTCAATACTAAAATGGCTTGAGGTCATGTGATGTACGGAGTATGAGATTAGGAAAGATAGATGTCTAAAGGAGCCTTTCGGGACCTAATTTAGTTTAATCTAAACATGCTATATGAAAAAAATAATAATACTAAGAACTAAATAAAAGAAAAAATGCACCCAAAGCAACTAAGTAAATAGAAATATGAAACCTAATAATGTAAAAGAAGGGTTAGAAAGAGCTTTTATTTGATTCGATGATGCCCCTTCGTGGATTATGTGACATGAGGATAAATAAATAAATGAATAGGAAGCGGAAATGACCACATGAGGCTCAAAGAAATGTAGAGCTCAAAATTTTGTATGAGTAGACTAGATGTTAGGCTGGGGCAAATGGAAGGCATGGAGGGCCTTGGGGCACCTAGTCTATGAGATTTGGGTGCCTAAGTAAAAGGTAACTAAAGAAACCAAATTTCATAGGGTCGTTAAGTGATGTGAAGCCTTCATTCCTATCATGTATATCTTTACTTGATTAAATGTGTTGATGTCGTGTGAATAAATGAAGATGAAGAAAGAACTACAAAACCCCAAACCAAGCATCAAAACCGTAGTTTAGTGTGTGTGTGTGTGCAAATGTGCCCTAGGTGCTCTTGTGTCAGTCACTTTGTGAAGTAGTGAGCAATAACTAGATGTAGAAATGTAAATAAATGGTGGATGGAATAGAATAAACTTCCCTCCTATGTAGTGTGATGTAGATGAACCAACCTTGTCCCTTGTGATGGAGCTAGATGGATGCAAATGGAGCTCTAGATGCCTTGGATGGATGCAACCTTAGGTGATGATAGTAGTGCTAGTGTTTGGTCCCTCATTATGGTCTCATAACTTTATATTTATATGGTTCTCTTGTTCTAATTTCATAATTAACCCTGAAAAGGCCGACCACTAAAAATATGGAAAGCTCAAATGGCTAGAAAGTGCCCAAAAGATGGAAGTAAAGTGGGAAAAGGATTAGGGTGCCCCAAATGGGACTAGGGCACAGGGGCACCCCTAGTAGTCTGGGCTGGGTGCACCCCAATAGTAGGGATAAAAAATGAAAAATGAAAAAAATAGACTGGGAAAGTATGTGGAGAGGTCGAAAGTGATGAAAAAAGCAAAGTAAAATGGCCAAAGGACATGGGTTAATTAGTACTTTCTTCACTCAAAAACCATATGAATAGTAGTATGAGACCGGGACTAAATAATACCCAAAGTGTGATTTTGTGTCTACATTTTCCCCCACTTTATGTTGGTGAGTGAAATGCTTGGTAACATAAAGTAGATAGAGATGTGTACTGATGTCCATGTAGAGTGATGTAGAAAGTGTGAAGGACTAGAAAAAGTGTGGAGTGAAAAAAGATGGAGCGTGGAGACTAAAGATGCAAAAAGAGCAAAAAAAAGTGATGAGAGTGAACCTAGGGTGGAAAATGTGTGTGTAGTTTTCCGATGTGTGTGATGTACCTGCATGTTAGTATGAGGTGTGTGTGCCACAAAATGTTGTTGTTGTTTTTTTGTTGTTTTTGTTTTTTGTTGTTGTTGTTGACTTCTTGCTTCTCATATGGATGAACCTATAAAGGAGAAGATGATCAAGTAGTCAAATATGCATGTATATGTGTAAAAATGCATGTAAAAATGCATGTATATAGTAAAAAAATGTAAATGGAAAGTATGAAAAATGTAAAAGGAACATGTGCACCTGATCATGATGAGAGAAAGGGTGTAAAGAGGATATCATGTAATTGTGAAGTGAGTTTTTGGGTGATCTCATGCCATTGTGGTGAAGAAGTGTAGGGAGAAAGTTGCATTATTCTCCAACTTGTAACTACTTCCCGAGAATGTATGAAGAGATCTCTGTACTGCCTAGTTTTTTGGGTGATCACGACCCATTGGATGAAGTAGTGTAGGGAGGAAATCCATTGTATCCTCTAACCTATAACTGCTCCCTAGAATGCTAAGGACAACCATGTCTTGTAAAATCATTGTGTATGGGGTTTGTAGACTAGTCTGAACCCACTCATTGTATAACCCACAATGTCAAGGATGGAAAAAAACTAAACTAAAAATGTACCGGTAGAGAGTGTTGTGTAGTGTGTGTAAACCCCAAATGATGCCCCCTCTTTGGGGGTGCATGCGATGTCATGGATAGGAGGATGCGGCCCCAAAAGAGGACCTGACCACATAAATTGTGCCCTGTAGGGGGAAGGGAATGCACTTTAGTAGAAACCAAGGCACACATAAACAAGTGGCTAAAAACAAGTGTTAGTATGAACAAACATGCATGTAAAAGACAAGTGTAAGCTACACAAACAATGTATAAGAAGAAAAAGTAAGTAAACATGCAAGAAGACAACCAATCATAGACCAAAAAGTGGGTTGCAAACATGGGACATCACTCATGATGTCACAAGACACTCAAGGCCATAATGGCCACATAAAAAAACAAGTGTGCACACCAAACAAAGGGCAAGGCCCACATATAAATAAAAAAAAAAAAACAAAAGTACAAAAAAAACAAATAGCCATGGAAGCAAGTAATCCTACAAAAAAATGTTGCACATGAAGCACCCATTAGCATGTTAGAAAGATAACCCATATGTCAAAAGTGTGTATAACCAAGTAATGAAAAGTGCTAAGTACAAAATGAAACAATAACACATAGTAAGAGATGAATGTGGATGCCCCCAACAACCATTGTAGGTAGTGGTAGGAGGAAAGCATCCATGTTGTGTGTAAGAGACATGTATCTGTGATCACAACTAGAAAAGGATGTGAACATGCATGTGTGTATGGTAAAGATAATGACATACAAGAGATCTATCTAGCATGTGTAATAAAGTGAACATATACAAGAAAATGCAAGCAAGAGTAAAAGCAACCAAGATATGCAATATGTTGTGGATGGATGGAATGGAATGCAAGATGGATGATAGGATCTGTGTGCCCCCGAGTGAATGGAGTTGTATGCAATGAGGTTCATTTAGTTTTCCCCCTCAAGTAATCAAGAATGAACCATAAATGAGAGTGTGTCATCGGGAAATGGTCAAAGTGTGTGTTGTTGTGTAACATTGTGATGAATGTGTATGTGTGATGATGATATGACCTAGAGATGATGTGTGTGTGACCCTATAGCCAAAGTGTATATCATGAAAAGATGAGAATGAGGAGTGATGATGTAGCCTAAAGTGTATATCACTACAAGATGAATAGAGGGAGTGGTGATGTAGCCTAAAGTGTATATACCACTACAAGATGAAGGAATAGGTGACCATTTAGCCTATAGTGTATGTCACTAACCTAGTAATGTCACATGATAGAAGGATGAATGATGAATGTGTAAGTATGATAAGGT
Organism: Taxus wallichiana var. yunnanensis; assembly: GCA_018340775.1. Taxonomy (NCBI): domain Eukaryota; kingdom Viridiplantae; phylum Streptophyta; class Pinopsida; order Cupressales; family Taxaceae; genus Taxus; species Taxus wallichiana. The sequence continues at coordinate 411,417,014 of CM031243.1, read as the reverse complement.
CCATTTGATTTGTAAACCCTCAAAAGTTGAGTATGGACCGAGGAACTAGAGTGCATCATAGGGTAGTGAGTGCAATGCATAGAAGTAGATGTAGTATGTATGATGATGATAGATGACCATGTGATGTGTAAAATGTGTAAAAATGATATGTATATGTAATGTAAAAGATGTGTAGATAATAATAATAATGTGTGTATGTATGTATTATGTAGTATGATGATGAGTAGTATGTAATGTGAGACTCATAGAAAAATAGAGTGTGACATGTATGACATGATGAATGATAGTATGTATGATGTATGATGTATATGATGTGTAAATGTCAAAATGAAATGATAATGATGTAAAATAAATGTATGATATGATATGTATGAGACATATGATGTATGATGAGATGTATGAAGAGACACAATGTGTAGTACCTAGTGTGTAGTGTGTGGGGTTCATGTGTAGTATGCCCTCAACAGTCAAGTGTGAACCGAAGCACAAGAGTGTGTCATCGGGTAATGATGATGCTGCTAAAGTGTTGATGAGTATGCTATATGCTAGGAGATTGATGTATGATAATAAAAATGATGAGAGATGTGTTGATGCTAAATGAGGGGGGATGTGTGTGGATGTTATGCCCCCAAGTAGTGTGTGGTGGTGAATATAGTCATGTGACATTATCTAAAAAGATCATCATCACTATCGATCGAGATCGAAGCCTACTAGAGCAGCATTAGAGACATGATAAGCAATAAAATGAGGTGGATCATATAAAGAACCATTGAATGTAATGTGTAGACACTCATGGCATACTCTTCATCAATGAAGGGTATTGGTGGACAATCATGTGCATACCAATGAGAAAGATTCAGAGCATAAGTTGGAGATGAGTCATTACCTATGGAGACATATTGCCAAATGGCATAGGAAATGTGAGAGAAGTGTGGTTTATTATATCTAAAGTACTACCAATATAGTCAAGCCAAGATTTCCAAAGTCAATGGAGAGAAGTGAGGAGTGCATGAGCAAAAAAAAATCATCAAAAAAACATGAAGGCCATAAGTGGTCGTAATGTGACAATAGCCATGATAAAGATGAGGTGAGTGAATTGGGGGTAAGATATCATTAAGTGTTAAACCAAGTCTAGTTAAGCCCTCAAGTGTGCAAATAGTATCTGAGGAAGTATGATCAATTGGAATGTTATGCCAAAAGGAGTTTTTGATGAGTAGTGTGCATGTGAAAGGAGGTGGTGAAGATGCAGACTGTGTAGTAGAAGATGAAACAATGTCAAAAGTGTTAAAGATCCTTGATAAAGTATCATAGCATTGGTAGAAGGAGGGGTCTTGAATTTATATTCACCAGGCCATCGACCACAAATGTGTCTTCAAAGTAAGAGTCATCTACATCAATAGGTGTGAAATTTAGTTGGCCTAATGCTTTCATCGGTGAGTTTGATAGCATCAAATTCATCATCAGAGTCCTTAGAATCATCGGTGTTAGCATCATCATGTTGTGTAGCATTATTGAGTATGTTAGTAGGTGACATACAAAGTAGGTGGGAATAGAAGGTGCCTGATAGGTGGAGAAGAAACGTTGATAGGAGTTGATATTGTAGGTGAAATAATAGTCGTAGTGTGAGTAAAAATAGTATGGAGTATTTGTAGTGGAAGAAGAAGATTGTGAAGTGCTAGACTGACCAATGTCATATGTGTCAAGGCTACTATATGGAATACGTTGTGAAGGTGGGATGGGCATACAATAATAGGGTCTATGTGACAATATTTGAATGGCTCTAGATCTATAGTGATAGTATGTTCATAGCCATCATGCAAAAATTTGACACATTGGTGAATAGTAGATGGAACTACTTGCATTATGTGAATCCAAGGTCTACCTAACAAGAGATTGAATTGAAATGAGGCATCTATAACATAAAAAGTGAGAATAGTCTTAGGCCCAACCCAAATATGTAATGAAATAGTTCCTAAACATGTATGAGTGGTAGAGTCATAGCCTCGGATGATAGTAGAATTCTTAGAAATGAGATTATCACTAATACCCAATTGCTTTAAAAGAGAATAAGCACATAAGTTGATGGTTGATCCATTATCAATAAGTACTCATTTAATACAAGTGGTGCTAATAACAATAGTAGTAATGAGAAAAGGTGCACATGGATTGCTTTTAGCAAAAGGTGATAGATCCTCATCAAGTGAAAGATATGGCATGTGGAAAATTTGACGAAGAGATACTATATGAGATGTGTAAAGGCTACCACCAGAGTTATCACTTTCTATATGAATGACATGAAGGGATGCTTCTAGTGTTTTGTGATAGTTAGGTGCATTACACAATAAGTCATAAAGAGAAATCTTAGTGGGCATATTTTTAAGTTGTTCAATGATGTCATAGCCCTTAGAAGTAGTAGGAGGGATCTTCCAAAGTAATGGGTGGAGGAATAGAAGTGGGTGGAGCCGTAGGAGGATTAAGATGAGTACAATGAGTAGTAACTACATTAATAGATGGATCAGCCCTAGGCATAACAAAGTGAGGAGGATGTTGAGTATGCACACACACATGCATGAAATCATCAAGTAGTAGTAGTAATATACCAAAACCTTAGTAGGTGCAAAAGTAGGATAAGATGATTGAGTCATGACTTGATAAGGTGAAGACATGATCAAAAGAAAGGGTTGGATATGTTGGGTTCACCAAAATGATTAAACTAAAATGGAAATATGAGGGCCTAATTTAGTTTAATCTAATATTATAAACAATAGTAAATAAATAAATAAATAAAGAAATGACCCAAACAACTAAGTAAATAGAAAATGTGAAACCCTAATGAGCAAAGAGGGTTAGAAAGAGCTTAGTTGATTTGATGAATGCTTCTTGGGACTATGTGTGCAAAGAAATGAATGAGAAAAAAATGAGGAAAACCACACACGAGCTCCAAAAAGTAGCAAATATAGAGAATCTAATAGAGAGATTGGGGTGCTGGGAGAGGATGAGGGGCCTGGGGGCCTAGTCTGAGATTGGGTCTTGGTCAGGTGCCAGAGGTCTATGAAAAAATCCAAATTTCGAGGGTGTTAGATGATGAAGCCTCTTCCTTCTCACATGTATCATGTATATATTTTGTTGAACTATATCACTATGATGTCATTGTAATCAATGATGAAGAAGAGACCTATAAAACCCCAAACCAAGCATCAAAACCCTAAAAAAAAGAAAGATGCATATGAAGGGGTCAGATTGTCCTCATGGCCACAATGGTGGACTTACTAACTGAGTGTTGCACTACATTTCAGACCCAAATGTAGTTCTATGTGTGTGTGTGTGTGTGTGTGTAAAATCATGCCCTAGGTGCTCTTGTGTTAGTCACACTTTGTGAAAGTAGTGAGCAATAACTAGATGTAGAAATGTAATAAATGGTGGATGGAATAGAATAAACTTCCCTCCTATGTAGTGTGATGTAGATGAACCAACCTTGTCCCTTGTGATGGAGCTAGATGGATGCAAATGGAGCCTAGATGCCTTGATGGATGCAACCTTAGGTGATGATAGTAGTGCTTAGTGCTTGGTCCCTCATTATGGTCTCATAACTTTATATTTATATGGTTCTCTTGTTCTAATTTTGTAATTAACCCAAAAAGGCCAACCACTAAAAATATAGAAAGCTCAAATGGCTAGAAAGTGCCCAAAAGATGGAGTAAAGTGAAAAGGATCAAGGGTGCCCCAAATGGGACCAGGGCACTGGGGCACCCAATACTAGGCCTGGGATGGGCCCCAGTCAAGAGATAAAATGACGCAAAATGAAAAAAGACTAGGGGCAAGTATGATGTGGGAGGTTGGCAGTGATGACAAAAGCAAAGTAAAATGGCCAAAGGACATGGGTTAATTAAAATATGGTGATGTAGGTAATTTTTCCTTTGGTGGAATGGAAATAAAATTTTGACCTACGCCCTTAGAGTTGGATGTTGAAATGGAGAAAATTCTCAATTAAAATTTAGTATTTGCATAGATTCTCTTTTTTCAAAGCCGTGTTTCCTTGGCATGTGAACACATTTTGAATGGGTGTGGAGAGTAAATCGTGTGTCCTTGGGATGGAATTAAAATGCCCCGGTAAATTTTTCCTACATAACACTACCTAGAAAGGTCCTCTTTCATATGTAGGGGATCCATCCTAGTCAATGTTTAAGGTGTGGCATAATAAAAGTTTTGGGATAGGGTCATGATGTCCAACCCTATACGGATGGGAGATTTAGTAAATAGGATATGAGATTTATATGGGAAAGAGGCCGAGAAATGAAGGTCTGAAACAGAGGAAGAATAGAGGTAATGTGTTACGATGGAATACTTTAACAATTAGTGCTTGTTATGAATGAACTTAAGGCATAAGTGGAGCATGGAAGGGATAGTTTGGGCAGCATAAAGAGAAATGAGTCCAAAGTTCAATATAGAGATGCACAAGGTTTAAGACCATTCATAAAATCTCACAACAGCTACTATGATTACAAACTCTTTAAAATGTAATGAGGAACCTGGTAGTTTTCCTTGTTCATCACATGCACATTCAACAACTTTAATGGGAAGGATCATCCTTCCCCCTAAGAATCGACTAACCCTCTCAAATGTGATTCTCTAATCTGGAAATTTTTAGATAGTAAGACTTGACCTCTACATTAGAAAGGATTCCTCTAGGGATCCCAAAGTATTTTGACTATATGAGTGGCCTTCAGAAGCATCATAAATGAATCTAAGATAGAAAATGTACATGAATGTCCTGATCTTACATGTAATAATTGGTGGTGGCGATCCTAGTAGAATATTAAGTAAAACATTTAAGAAGGAGGAGGTACCACATGATATGTGTTATCAGGAATAGCTGAATTATCATGCTTTGGTAATGGGTCATTGAAGATATTTTTTGATTTTGTTGGTTTAGAAGTACCACTACTCTGGAAGATCACTAATTATTTTTATTTCTTGATACAATTCTTAAATGAGATGTTCATATCTCAAACACCTTTACCAATGAGGCTCTATCACCTTTGGGTCTTCTCAAATAACCATTGATTTTAATGCACAACATTTTGGGATAATCGCATCTTTCAATGTCCCTTTTTCATCGTAAACTTACACCCCATGACCTACAATCATCCATCTAGATTAAATGGTGGAGGAAGCACTAATCAAATTTTTATCTTGCATGAGTTCCCTTCTATTTTTCATGAAATTGCAGGTAGCCTCATTATACTTTGTGCCTCTTCCAATCTATGAAGTATGGTTGGTTCCCTAGAATCCTTGACATTATTTTGATAGGTTTAGTGGATGGTTTACTTGTGGATTTCCACTTGAAAATCTTTGGAAGCACCCTGAACTGGACCCATAACTATGTGTATATTTCTTTTCCCATATAGAAGCTTGGTTTCGCACAATTTAAACATGTGACACAATTGATCAAAAGAAGGAGAAGTCTCAAAAATGACACTCTCTTGGAGTGGAGGAAAAATAATTTGGATGAATAGGTCTCTGCGAGATTTCTATGATAATACTCGGAACAAATAATCCCAACCTCTTCATCTAATAATCATATTTCTTATTTTCATGATTCTTGTTTATCTCTTCCAAGACTTAGTCACCTTCTTATGACTCCTTCATGCTACCTTGTTTATTTTCATCTAGATGCATAAAATCTACCATCGTTAACCACATCCTCCAAATAAATCTTACATATTTTTCCTTTGTAACCTTAACTTGTAAAAGATCTTTCATCTCTGAATGGCACGTTGATCAAAGAAAAATTCCTCAACTTCCACCTCCTCCTAAAGCCTTTAAGGTTTTTTTTTTTTTTCCAACTACAATGTAAGGTCTTTCTCTCGCATACTCATCTTATGCACACTAAAAGGAGCGAAGGTTTTCCTGAGGGTCACCATGGACATTGAAGGTATGATTCCTACGTGTAATTTTCTATGCACTTCTTCTGAGATGGTAGGTGCAAAAGTTTAAGGAGGAGGGAGGAATCTAGAAATGGAGAGAAGGATGAAGAGGCTTACTATCAATGGAAATTTTGGGATTGCAAATCATGGTATAATATGTATTCTCCTTTATGCCCTTCTTCATTCTATGGAATTTCATTGTGCACTTTGTTCCTATGCATTTCCTTCATTTTCATCCTATGAGGTTATGGCATCCTCTCCTCATGTATTTTTCTTGGTGTGTATGGGATATGGTTGGGAGGAATGAGATCCATTCCTTTAAAGATGTCATTTTGTGTGGAATCCTCTCTTACTTTACTCTTCTCCACACATTTTACCATGATGGCTGCATAGTATATCTTTATCCTCTTCAATATGGGAAAATTTAGGATATGAGCCAATTTTGGGGTGATCTCTCCTTCATGAAATTCCCATATTTAATTTCAAGTTTTCTTTGGGGGAAACCTTCACATCATTCTTGTAGTTCCTTTATACTTCTATCACGCCTTTCTCTTTTCACATGTTCTTTATTTTGTACACCTTTCACATTATGGATTTAAGAGTCATCCTCTTCCTCAAATATCTCCTATTTGATTACCTTTGAAGAGGATAAAAACAAACATACGGGTTTCTATGTGTAATTCCTCATTATTATTTTTCTGGGTTCTCCAAATGATTTAATATAATAGAATTAAATATTATTTCATAGTAACTTACTATAATAAATGATATTCAAGTAATTAAATACAATAATGTGCATAAAATAAGAATTCAAATATGTAAAACCCTAATAAAATGAGAGAGGAAGATGACTTAGCTGATTTAATGTAATTAGGAATGATCGGGAACTATCGAGTATTAGATCTGGATGGAAAATATTGTCAAAATGGCTCGATGAGGGTTCATAACCCTAGGAATAAGCACCACAGGAGGACAGAACACCCTAGGTACTAGTGATTGATCTGGGTGCATGTGTCTGCTCATATGCTTGGAATTAGGTCTTTTTCTAGGTCGGAAGGTCTTCACTACTCACTTGCTTTCTTTGTCACTCGGGTTTTTTTGTTATCAATCTTCTATCGTACATATAACTTGTAAAACAAATGACTAGTATGCACATGCCCATAAACCACATCAAATCTAATAAAAAAGATGTAGAATGTGGAGTTGGAATGACCCCAACAATCACCCGAAGAGTGAACTTACAACTAAGCATTGCACTACATCTCAAACTCCATATAGTTCTTTGTGTTTGTGTGTTATGCCTCGTGCCTTGCCCTAGGTTTCCCTTGTGTAATTTTCATTATGATAGCGGACTAGTAGATCTATATTCTCCTAAGTATGCAAAATGTGTGTGATGGAATAGAATGAACTCCCCTCTTATGTTGTGTATATATATCAATGCAGCCCTTGTCCCTTATATGGATGTGTTAGATGTATGCTTTATAGTGCTCTTATGTGTTTTTCAAGCTTAGGTGGTGATAAATAATGCTTATAGTGTTTGGCCCTTATTTGAAGAAGTAACAAAGTGTGTATATATATATATATATATATAATTATGTTGTTTGAATTTTGTAATTGAAAACTGAAAGGATGACCCAAAGTGTTAAAATGTGACCAAAAGTGAAAAGGACCCAAAAGAGAAAGGAGAATATAAAGAAGGGAAAGAGCACCCGGGAGGGATGAGAGTGCTTGGTGTTTTTTCCTAGCTAAGAGCTAGTGTCCAAGGTCATCAAAAGATGAATTAGTCAAGTGTCGGCAAAATGTAAGATGTGTAAAGCAAGAAAAGTACAATAGATAAAGAAATCAAAAGGTCATAAGGATTTTTTAACCTCTAGTTTTCTTATTTAGGAATCATGTATATATTAGTATGCTTTAAGACCTATAAATGTACCCAAGTGCATAGATTTTTCTACGATTAGTTGGGTGAGTCAAAACCATTTAAAACTCTCTCTCACCACATAAGTCGCCATTTTCATGACAGGTTGCTGTTAAACTCTCTCCAAACTCCATTTTTCTACAGAGGTTGCTTTCAAAATTCTCCCAAACATCCATAGCCATAGAAAAATGAATATTTGCACATAACTTTTCATCCGGAAGTTGGATTGCCATGAAATTTTGCCAAAATCTCCCTCTCCAAAAATGCCTTTGGGAAGATTGTAATAGCAAACTCATTAATGCCCTAGCTTTTTCATAGCAAACTAAAATTCCAAATCCTAAAACCTACTTTTTCAATTTCCTAGAGATTTCGATAGATGGAAAAACGATGAAATTCGGAAGAAAGCCTCGGTGCAAAACAAAACATTTTGATAGTGGTTTTGTTGCAACCCGACACCAGTAAGTACAATTTCTAAAAATAGTAGGTGTTCTGAACAGTAGGTTCTAAAAATAATAAGTTTCCCAAAGTGATGAATTTTAGACATTTGTAATGCCCTGAAAAAGTAAGAAACATCAGAAAAGGGTATTTTGGGAAACTTTCTAAAAATAATAGTATTATGGAAAAATGGCATCTAAAATAGTAGTTTCTAAAAATAGTAAACCCTCATCAATTTCAATGATCCAGATAAGATAAGAACATCAAAGAACAAAAATAATAGTAACATGCTAAAATAGTAGTTCTAGACCTACCTGCTAAAAATAGAAAGTTCTGGATTTGAGTGCAGAAAGTTGGTGTTGGTGTTGGCTCCATTTTTGCTCATCTTGGTGCTTTTGGTAAAATGAAGTTCAAATATTAGGGTATGAGCCTATTTCAACCCTAATCACCAAGTATCTAGGTGTGGGAGACAATGATGTCACTCACATGGATCTCAAGACCTAAAAATAGGATGCTCGGAGGACCTAGGGAGCTAGTGGAAGAAAAACTCTTCTCAAGTGGATTGTTTGTAGAGGGGGTCATCCATTATCCATTCAAAGTACATAATTGGTCCTAAGCATGTGCACAACATTATGAACCGAAACTCCAGAATATGTGGGAAGGGATGACAACTTAGTTCTTGTAGTTCTCACTCCTAAAGGTATCTCTAGTGTTTGCAAATTCCAACCAAGTGGTAGTATGGTCATCATCACCAAAGAGTTTGCATCACATGAATGGGAAAACTGACTCATACCTGTAAGGCCTCACACTCGGGTCATGGCTTAGGAAAGGCAGGAAACCTTCTCATGTGCCTAAAAGTCTTTTCAAGAAGTGAGTTCCATGAAGGCTACTCAGATGTTATCATCCTACTAAGAAAGGTAATGGGCGAAGAGACAACAAAGGAGTTTTAGGACTGGATGGCTCAATTCATCCTCATTTCCACTGAAGGGAACTAGGTAGTGGATTGGGGGAAGATTATAAGTGACAATATTCATTAGTAGTTGCTCCATTTTCCTTCTACCAAAAAGTTCACTATGACCTCATATTTGGTATACGCTCTTCCTACACAAGACCTTTCAAAGGCCTAATTGTTGCCCTCAATGTCTCTCAAAGAGCACCGGCCTACGAAAATTATCCCAACTCACACACAAGGAGAGTAACCATCACTTTGCCAAGGTGAATGATGCATTCACCATGTTTGTTATCAGACTTCTAGAAGGCAACCTAGAGTTGAGGATATCCTCTCAAGTTGCTACACCATTGATCGAGAAATATGGGAGCTTCTTCACTCAATTCTCAACCTTCACCTACATCAGTGGTTTTGGGCTTTCGATCTCACTCTTTGTAGACTTCCCAGGTACCTAGTGATAAAATAGTAATGTTTGAGTTATGTAGGCAGCTTGCTTAAGTTCATAACAGGTGTAGGAAACAATAAAAAAGGGTGTATCCTTCCCATATCTCTTGGAATCTATTCATGCAAAAGTGTTGCAGATGCATCAAATATTGAAGCTTCCTTGCTTCCCTCAACCTCTATTCTTATACATCTAGGCCCGATTTTGACATCAGGAAAAACCTTGAAACCTTCACTCTCCCTGGATTGCACCATAGTCCCCAAATTGAGGATTATTAGATCAATTGCTTGGATGATTTGAAGTAAGGAAAAGAGATCATATGTGAATGATTGTTGATCAAATGAGGAGTTTCAACTTTGATTGGTTCATTGAAGGAGTGGGGATGATGGATCGATTTGTTCGATCCAGAGTACCAAGTGGTAAAATCTACACCTCTTCCACTTATCTCATGGAACATAAGAGAGTTAGGTGACATCAATGAGAGGAATGAAATGATTCAGAGATCAAGGAGTGGTTCGGGAAAAGAGGGTTCTCTCATCGAGTCTGGTGGCCTCCTAACTCTCTGAGGTAAGCATCTCACATCTCATCCTTGAAGGTATATGAGAAAACCATGAGCTCCACTCACTCAAGGGAGCCCAAAGAAGAGAAAAGCAATGGAAGAAGAAAACATTGAAGGATCTCAATCCAGGGAACTTCATAAGAAAACTAGAGTCACTGAGAACCCTATTGAAGATCTTGAGAAAGGTGAGATTGATCCTTCACAACCTCCAGTTTACATCAGTTCCCAAGTGTTTCTCTTTAATGATCTTGAGTCATCTCATCAAGTACAAGATATGATCCCTCATCATGAACCTGAAAGTGCCATCATGCCTAATGTTGAGCCCACAACAACAAAAACTTTTCCTTGGATCCAAGAGTTGATTGGGAGTGAGCCAAGAGGACATGTAACATGATGCATCGACAGATTTCAAAGCTATCTCAAGGATTGAAGACCAAATGAGGTAAGAAATCCCTAGTTACTTCTCACTTTTTAGTGGTGTTTTGGTAATCAATATGTAGAAGTTTCCAACCAAAAGTTGTGAAACCCATAGAGGAGATGACTTAGGAAGACTATGAAATGACAACATCTCTTTGGGACAAGCAACACATGAGGGTGATGCACATTTTTTCAAGGAGTTGTTTTCCATGTATTTTTTAGGAACGAGGAGTACAAACAAACAATTGAGCAGTTGGAAGAGCATGTGAGAACTCTCACTTGCTTATGTATAATCATTCGTGGATCCTAGTGCAATTCCATCTCTTCTGCTAAGGTTGTTACTCCTATCAACAACTTGACCCCACGACAATCAAGAAGGCTCAAGGTCACACAATGCAGGGAAGGGCTAATGATAGGTGGGTTGAGAAGATTATGGAGAAAGGGAAAACATTGTTTCTGAAATCCTTCTCATTGTTTGAGTTTTTCTCTCGCCACCACTACAAAAGTAAAATGACTAAGGAGGAAATTGAGAAGGAAAAGGATCATTGGGACACCGTATTTCCACTAGTGTTAGAGATGAGTACTTTTGACTCTTTCGTATTGATGGGTAAAAATGTATTCACCTCCATAATTGAGAACTTGTCCCTATTTGGTCTCACACTAAGTTTCTACAATGAAATGTTGAATGAGGCTATCTCCGAGCTTGATTCTTGTGAAGAGCTCACATCAAAATTTTGGAAAGTATAAAGCAATGTGTGTAGGCTTGGATCTCCTCCAATCAGTGAAAGTTCATCAGTGGAAGAGACTTTTGAAACCATTGAGGAATTGGTCAAGAAAGAAGCGGGGATCCCTTCTTATTCAATGAAGAAACTTTGGAATCTCTCGGAAATCAGATGTACAATTTCCAACACTGCAAAGGATCATCGAGTTTGGTTCAATTAGTGCAAAAGCATCAACAATACTTCTAAGACTTGGATCCATGCTTTGAGCTTCATTCACATTCCTCGAGTAAAAAGGTAGCACTTGCGCAATAACCCGCTTCAACAAGGAATTCAAAGGTGAAGAAATCTTTTAGGGTGTACTCCCACAAGGTTCATCATTAAGCGGTCGGTTCTTTTGGGAAGCTTCCTCTCCTCCATCAGAGTGATCACCCCTCTCTTCTTCTTCTTTCCTCCTCTCTCATGTTCTAATTCTTTCGTTAAGGAGGTACTTTTCACTTTTTCGTCTTATTCACTTAAGTGACCTATAGTCTAATATTGTAATGAGTTCCTTTTAATTAATGAAAAAGGACTCACTTTTGTTTCCTAGGAATATGAAAGGTCACAAGTGATAAAGGGATGTGAAAAGTCATGTGGGGGTAGATGAAAAGACTCTTTTTGTAAAGCTATATATTTGGATGATCTCTTCATTTCCAAGGGGTTGTCAATTGTAAGTTTCTAAGTAGATAGCTTTGCACTACTAAGATACAAGCAAAGAGATTGCATTCTTCTATTTTCCTCTTTCTCTATGTTTCCTCTATTTCCTTACATGTTCAACTTTGTGCACATGATGATCTTGTAAAACCAAGGAAGGTGTTAGTGCCTTTGATTAATGGATCAATAGAATTTGTGTCTATGATTTGTTAGTCTTATCATTGTTAGAAAAGTTGTTTTCTTCTAATTGAGTGTGGATTAATTTTATGTCATTAGCATTGGTGAAACCGATATGGTGTTGGGTGTTCAATGGCTTCATTCTTTGGGTGAATTTACCCAAAATTATCAAAGTATGGAGCTGAAATTTAAGGTGAAAGACAAAGAGGTTGTGCTACATGGTATGAAGGGTGGAATTCCTCAAGTTGTGACCGCCAAAAGCATGGAAATGACCTTTAAAAGAGGGAAAGATGCATGGGCTGCTCATTGTTTGGTAAGAGCTAATTATTTTATTTCCATTCAAAATATTTTCATGATGATACTCAGTCCATACTTAACAAGTGTGGCATAGTTTTCAATGATTTACCTCATGGGTTTCCACCGGATAGAGGATTCCAACATGTTATTGAGTTAGAATTGGGTACTAAACCTATAATAACTACCCCTTACCATCACCCAAGGATCTACAAGGAAGAAATTGAAAGAACCATCAAAGAGTTGTTGGAAATGGGGCTGATTAGGCCTAGTTCCAACCCATTTGCTTCTTCCATGGTGCTTGTGAAGAAGAAGGATGGCACCCTAAGGATGTGTGTGGACTACCGGGTGTTGAATAAGAGAACAATCAAGAATAAGTACCCAATTCCAAGGATTGATGAGCTCATTGATGAATTACATGGAGCGGTTTTCTTCTCCAAGATTGATTTGAGATCTAGGTACCACCAAATAAGGGTAAGAGATGAGGATGTGCACAAGACCGCTTTCGATGTCATTTTGGGCATTTTGAGTTTCTTGTCATGCCATTTGGGTTAACCAATGCCCCGACCACTTTCCAATCATGCATGAATCACATTTTTGGTAAGCATTTGAGGAAATTTGTGCTAGTTTTCTTTGATGACATTTTGGTTTATAGCAAAACATGGGAAGAGCATCTCCAACACTTGGATAAGGTGCTGGAAATTTTAGAACAACAATCACTCTATGCAAAGAAATCAAAATGTGAGTTTGGGATGACTGAAATTTTGTACTTGGGGCATGTTATCAATGCACAAGGGGTTCATGTGGATCAACAAAAGATTCAAGCCATCATGGATTGGCCACCTCCAACCAACATCACACAATTAAGAGGATTTTTGGGTTTGTGTTGTTATTATAGGAGATTTGTGAAGGGGTTTTCCCAACTTGTTGCCCCATTGACTTCTTTAACACGAAAGGGAGCTTTCAGCTGGTCAAAAACAACCCAAATAACTTTTGAGAAGCTGAAAAAGGTGATGTGTTCTTGCCCGGTACTTGTTCCAGATTTTTCTATGCCTTTTGTACTTGAATGTGATGCTTCCGTGAAGGTATAGGGGTTGTTTTGATGCAAGACAAGCATCCCATTGCATATGAGAGCCGGAAATTGAAGGATCATGAGAAAAAGTTCTCCATCTATGACAAAGAAATGTTGGCCATCATGCATGCATTAACCAAGTTCAGGCAATATTTGGTTTGTGGGAGGTTTGTGGTCAAAACCGATCATAATAGTTTGAGATTCTTCCTTCATCAAAAAGAGTTGAATGACAAGCAACAAAGGTGGGTAAGTAGACTCCAAGCATATGATTTTGATATTGAATATGTCAAAGGAAAACACAATGTGGTAGCGGATGCTTTATCAAGGAAGCCACCTCCTAATTCTCTTGGGGATGTGGAATTACATGATGGAAAGATGGAAGAGACCAAGATTTCAGATCAGCCAAGCTTACAATTGCTTGAGGACAAGCAATTTTGGGAAGGGAGGATTGTAATGTCCCCTTTTTCAAACTAGCACCAATTGAAGACTTCTTACCATTTCTCTTCCCTTGTGGCCAAGAAGGAATTGCACAAGGGAAGTCCTTGGGTTTCGTTTTGGTTTTCTTTTATTGTTATTAATGTTTTTCTTTGGTGTTTTACACCTAAGGCAAGTCGGTTGGGATTATAATGCTCCCAACATGAAATTAAAAGATAAAGTGGAGCTCATTAAGAGGTCGACAAGTTTGGGAAGTTTCCAACATAAAATTAGAAGATAAAGCAAACTTAAGAGGTCGGTCTACACTTTATGGCTCTTGGCACCAACCAAAGGGTGTAAGAAAAGTCTTAGGAGCTCATTTGCACATCATCTTTTGGCATATACACTTTATACTTGGTCTCTAGGGCTGATTGCTCTAAGTCCATTTCACTATTGGGCGAACAATCCATTAGTGTGGTATCCAAGAAGGATGAAACCCTTCCTTGTGGGAGATTGGAGGACAGAAACCCTTCAATTTGGTGGTGTTGAAGACTCTCATTGAAGACTATCTTGCTCGGTTTTGCATCTAGGCATCAGGAGGAGTGAATTCAAGGGTTTTAATATTATTTGGAGCCCCTCTCCTAGGGAGTGACTTGCATAGAAGATCATTTAGGTGCCTTCTAAGGCACGAAACTTCATCATTCTTTGATATTCAAATTTGGCATAATTTGTAAGGTTGGTTTCTCTCGTATTTTGCCATTTTGGGGTTTGGAGACTCCATTTTTGGTCATTTCTCTTGGTTTACTTCTGTTGTTTATAATTAAATTTCCAATTGAGTATTTCATTGGATTTTATGGTGAAAAGTGTCCCAAAATATTCTTAAAGTGTTTATCTATGTTGTGGATGATTTTTATGGTGATATTTGGTTGAATTTTCACTATTTGCAAGTTCATCGTTGTTCCAAATTTCAGTACGATACTATAAAAATCAAAATTTACTTCACTTGGGGTTTGTGTTATTTCCTTGTTTTTCAGTTTCAGCCCTAGAAAGGACATTACACAGGGTTTTTAGCAGTTTCAGTTTTCTACTAATATTTTTATTAAAAGAGATATTAGAATGTAACTCTAAGAGTGGTGTAAGATAGCTCACATTAAGTCAAAATGTAATATGAATAAATGGAGTTCAATTAAATTATGATATAAGACAATTATTATTAACGAGGCCTAATCAACATGAGTAGTAAAAAAATTAATCAAGTAATCACTTTTAAAGGTAGAGAAAATGTGTTCATACAAGATTTAGAGATGTATCTTGAATATTGCAAGATCTGGAGATAGTCGTCAAAATCTAACAAGTGAAAACGTATGCCGGAAAGTGACAAAACCTCGCCCAAATAAATTGTATACAATTTGAGATGGATGTATGAAGCATGGGGGCACTCCGGACTAGTACAAAGCATGGCGCATGCTTTGTTTAAGTGAAAGAAAAGTTGGAGTGAAATGGCCATGAATTCACTTGGTCTTGTCGGACACGGTGAAAGGTTTGATTCAAGGGAAAACTCTTATTGTTTTGGTTGGAGATGATGTAATAGAAGAAACATGACAACACTTAGCAAACTTATTCAAATTGCTCCTGCTTCCAAATAATTTTGCAAAAAATTGCTGGTTACCCTTAAATTTTCAATGAAATTCAAATTTGGGGATAACTTCTTCCTAACTTGAGATTTTTAACCTCGTGACCAATATGACAACTTGAATGAATTGAACGACCTGACCAAAGCTTTCCTAACAAATCCCACCTTCTAAATCCAGCATAACTTTACTACTATCTCAACCTTAATGACCAAAAGCTTCCCTGACAGCCTTACACCATTGACATATCGGTATCATTAATCTTTACTTTTAAATTCATTTTTGTAGGTGGTAGACATCCACACACCTTAATATTGCATGTGATAGCTCCCATTCGAGACATGTAGCCGTTATCAGCTAAGATGTGCATCTCTGGCATGAAACAACAAATAAGTTTAACTGCCAGAATGAGTGGACCCATATTCAATGCAGCACAAATCCAGCATTGCACATTTGGATTCTCATAATATGCATTATCGGAATCTAATTCAGTCTGCCAGATAGGGATATATGGCGGAGACCAGAAGAATAAACTCCTTTGCCATTTCAAGCATCAATGTGTATAAGTAACAAGACAATGTGAAATGTGAAATTTGAAACGTACAATATAGTATAACCGTATGAAGAAAGGTACATATTATACACAAAGCCATTCAATTTCGTCAAAAATATACAAACTCCAAGCAGAAGGCCACACTCTCACAAAGTAGGGGCCTTTTAAGTCGCTGTAATAGTGCATTCTTTCCCAAATATAAATATGCCCTTTTGGGTTCCCTCTCCTGGCTTTGGGATTTTGGTAATACAGAGATACAAAGGCCGCATATAATTCTGCACTCCAAAATTGCAAATTTAAATGAATGAATGGTCAGCAGTTGCATAATGACCTGTAAATAGAATCTGCTTCTCCTTCCATGTGAGAGGACAATGCTTTACCGAAAGCTTGTTTCCCCACAAATATGTTTGGGTACCTCTCTGTGCCTCGAAAAATACCTCCTGTCAAGGGAGTTGAGGATTCAATTCCAGCAAAAAATTACCAAATACCATCAAATATGTCATTTTATGTCCTCATTCTGTGCTTGAAGTTTCTGACAAAACCTTGAACAGTCTCGAGACAAAGGCATGACAAGGCTGCAAGTAATGCTTTGGACATTCTTCGTGAGGTAAATGTCCACAACCAGATATTGCAACTAATCTCTGCCATGCCAACCCCAGTTGCTTGTCATAAAACAAAATGTGGTACACCGTGTGACTTGAAACATCTCCTAAACCTTCTAAAAATGCAACTCAATGAAGTTTCAATCCCATAAAACTATCTAGCTGAAACAGATTTGATTTACTTACAGAGTTAGGTAAGCTTTGATGCTAAAGCATGAGCCGACTTAAGTGGAACTAAAATATCTTCTGCCCCAGCAGCTATCAACACTAACCCCAGACTCTTTTATCAAGCTTTCAATAACTCCATACCATTATGCCAAAGAAGCGACAGAAGTTGAGGATGCCAAGGTGTTACTTGACCCCAACTTCTCTAACGGTGCTCGATCCCGAGGCTAGTTTCCTTCAACACATAACGGTGCCTGCAACAAAGCCAAGATAATACAATTAAACCATTTTACAACTGCAAATAAATGCTTCTTGGTCTAGAAGGTCAGAGTTTTTCCAACTGCAAATGAATACTTCTTGGCCTAGCAGGTGGGAGAGGTATACCTTATACAGATCCAGAACATCTGATGTCAGTTTTGTAGCTATCATACCAGCAGTGCTGATTAGCAACTTGGCTTATCTCGGTGCGCAAAAGAGGTCGCAACATATGCTGTCCAAGAGATGTGTGCAATAAAATCCGTGCAAATGCCGGAACAACTTCTCTTGCTAAACTTACACCAACAAGGACAACACCCTTAACTTCTATCTGCATCATCCAAAATATGAATTAGTTGAAAATACTGTATATAGGCATAGATAAAGTAAGACAACCAACCGACTGGCAATCAAACCTCACCTGTTGATTAGAGGTATGTGCTCTTTCAGCTGCCATTAGGGCAAGCAATCCCCCATCGTCATGACCCACAAGCACAACTGAAGAAAACCCCATCTCTTCACAAAGAAAACAGCATTGACCTGCCAGAGGTAAAAGTGCAAGATTTAATTTTAAAAGTGATCTTTACATCATCTGCGGAGTAGCTAAAAGCACATTGGATAATTAAGCTATGTATACCTAAGTCGAGATCCTACACAACTTAGGGAATGGCACAGCTTTGAATTTGTGATATGGTATCTTAACCAAAGGCCAAAGCGGGTCTTCATCCCAATTACCCACTCTCTTTGTTATTTAGTACACAATGAAGAACATTGCTTCTCAGTTATAGTAAATAAAGTGAGTGAAAATTAAGCTCAAATAGAGAACATAATTGAAAAAAGAATAAGTAAATCCAACACCAACTTTAGTTGTAAAGAGAATATGTGGACTATATGTGACTAAAGGCTTCAGTCATTTTCTTAGACAAACAATTATTGAAGGAGGATAAAACAGTCAGTTTCTTGGTGTTAACCTGAGATTGAAGCTCATATGGATTAGGCAATCGCTTTTCTTCCCATTCTGCCCTATCAGGACGAGAAGTGAGTCCCCAACCAGGCCGATCAAAGGCAGCAACAGAACATAGCCAGTAATTGTAAATCTTGCCATAAGGCCATAATGTTGCCTCCATGAAATAGCTGTACCTCCCCAGAACCCATGTAACCAATATTATACTATCATCAGCCATCCTTCTGCTGCCTCCCAAAACCTTTATTATATCTACTTTTAGTCTTTATGAACTCTTTAAATTCAATTCTCTCTGGATGCATATACTGACAAGCCCAGAAATCTTTGATTAAAAGATCTCAGGCACCATGAGCTTCTCCACATTTACTGCAACAGAGCCACCTAACAGTGCGCCAGTGAAAAAGGGATGCATTTGTCATATTGTTGCTGTAACTGCCCAGTTCAAGGATGCTTACGTCTTGGATGGAAAGGCTGATAATTTAGTTATGCAATCCTTTGCCTACCTAGGGTTACACTTTTGGACTTCGCCGGTGGTTACCCTGAAAAAGACCCTCATAGGCTTAGAATTCAGGAGTCTGTGCATAGATGATCCTCCATTCGCAATCTTGTAATGAACAAAGCAGACCTTCAAAATTGAATGAAAAGATCACTTCTGTACTGTGCATAAGCATTCTAGCTGTCCAGGTCCCTCTCTTCATAAATGAGTCGTCTATTTTCATCCCGATTCAATTTTGAAGAGAATTTTTACTTGGGTTTCTGGGTTGGGGAGCGACAGAACCCTTCTGTATCCATTAAAAGTACAAATATTTTGCATGACATAAACCCTGTCAAACCCAAAATAACATTGTTTACGACAAGTTCTTTAAAATAAATTAAATTATTATACACTCATAAATGAGTTAAGTATAGCGTAATCAAATTGGACACTGTGGTTCAGGATCATATTGTTTTCCTTTGAAGACCATCTTACAGTTTCTCGAAGGTCACTCTGATGCCAAAGGGATGCTTGATGTTACTATGTTGGGCCTCACAGCTGTTTAGCTCCTGCCTATGCTACCACAATATGTCCAAGTGATCAATACTTCATGGATGATGCAAGAACATTACAGGCATGCCCCATGACTGCTTTAAATGTAGGCTTCTAGCTTCAGATGGGGGATTTTGTGATGCATCACTTGTATGAAATAAAAGTGCCTTAACTGTGAGGACCACAACTGATACCAGAGCACAGAATGTGGCGGTACCAAGATAAGGCCCATGAGAGAGGACTGGCATGTCACAAAACAGAATAAACACCTGGAAAAACTCCAACCCAATAAAGACATTTATCATATCAGCAAAAATCCAATCAAAACCACATTATGTAGAATGCCTTAGAATGAAATGCAAAAAAACAAAAACTCTAGCTGTTTCCTGGATTATCCAGCCTATGACAACAATCAAAGAAGATCCACATTTTGAGAAATCACTAAGTTGCAGTCATGAATAGATTTTCTGCAATATTTATAAGATTTAGAACTGTTAAGTGTAATGGATAAATGCTCCCAGAACATCCATCCTAACAAGACCAAAACCTAGCTTTCTTGGATAAACTAGCCCATGAAAAAACAATTAAAAAATGTATTCTTCCGGGTTGCAGACATAGCTTGCAAAGTATTATTCATTATTTGCAGTGAGGAAAGTGCACACAAGATCCAGCCAATGAAAGCAAGAAAAAAATCATTAGGTTTCTTTTAGCGTTTGAGGTTCTAAACAAGACTGAATATACGTTTCTGTTTGATCTAATACACCAAAGATAACAGGAGATCAAATCTGATTACATTTGAAATGATCATGCCGAAGAGAACAGAGTGGAAATTCATTAGTGTGTAGTTACTGAAGCTCCTCTGCTCTCTCTTCTCAACCATCAATCGAATGGGCATTTGAATCAGATGTTGCATCAATTTTTTTAACAGAATATCTAAACAACAAAAATTATTTGGAAGGACTTTCAGAGAAACCTTATAGAGGCTTATTACAGATGATGATGATAGACCGAATCAATGAAATGAGAGGAATGTCGATCAAAGACGAGCGAAAACTGTAGCTATTCCAGTCCAGCTTCAAGCCATTGCACAATTTGAAGACCCTAAGCAAAGAAGACGGAACAATAATGTCCGCTATTGCCACAAATACCGGCACTTCCGAAACAGCCAGGAAGTTGCATAATCACCATAAAGAACGCCCAGTTCGAATCCCCCTGCGAACAGCCTCAAACTTCCTCCCTGAACCCATGCCTGAAGCCACCCAGACAAAAGAAGTCTCCACCTCCACGGCCCTTTTCACGCTTAAATGTTCCAGACAAATATTTACGCCTCAAATCCCTCACAAGAGACCTTTCTTACTCAAATGCGGCACAAAACAAAACAGCTTAAATCTGAAATCCCTCAAACAGCCCTCATCACACAGTTTAGAACACAAATCAAAAGCCCAGCCTCTGTTCTGAACAAGTCTTCCTGCAATCCACTCCTGTAAAGGCTCTCTTTGATACAAAAACTTCACCTTTATGGGCGCACATATAGATCGAACTTTCCAAGGTCAAATGTTATAGTGCAAATTGTTGCGATCTACGAAATATGTTGCCTCTTGTCGTTTGTATTCCCTCAAAACAGTCGAATCATATACAAATCTCAAAACAAGCAAAATAATAATCTCTAGAAACAAGATTTTCAACCAGACAGCCAAAGACTCTAGTCGCACTCACACACTGCTTTCTCGTTAGCAATACGTAACT